>CM053263.1:17589783-17794783 GCA_028583405.1 Pogonophryne albipinna | reverse complement strand
GGGCAACACCTCCACCCTTTTGTTAAAAATCTAGATGGAAGATACAACAGACCTGACTTCATAAAAAGGAATCGATTAGATATTAAATGACTCAACAGGACACATTGATGCCATACATCGACTCATGATAATAATTGTGGGAATGCTGTAACGATAGGATACATTTACTACTTCAAAATGTCCCAGAAAAACACATATTCTGGGTTTTATCTGCAACTAAGGCGATCGTTCAAATGTCTTTTGTCCCTAACTATAATTAATACTACACCACAGATGTACACATACTTGTCTTATATCTGTTTGGTTAAAATGCTGCTGGGGACATTATGAAGATACAGTATGTGTGTGTGCGTACATTTTTTTATTCACACACCAAGTCTTCACTCAGCTGGCCAATAAGATAAGGGATCGATTTGTTGTCCATTACCCAGAATTCACCTGCAGCCTAACGCTCAGCAGCGCCCCCGACCTTCACTTACAGCGGGGTCGCATTATGAAAGTGAATAGTACTTTGGAGACATCTTTTCTTACGCTTAAAATCTATTTAACACCCTGCCTTTTAATTATTAAAAAAACAAATGATAGGGCTTTGCACATTTGAGAATAACTCTTGTGTGAGGTGTGATTTTCTAACAACTATGATGGTGTTAAAGTTTTAAAAAGAGGACTGTTTCAATCAGGGTGTCAAAAATCAGCAGGTAAAACCTCAAAATGAACACTTCTGTTGTATCACACTGCACTGAGTGTAACATTCATGTTTATAAGGTAACATGCCTCATATTCACAGCATGAGCTACTACTCGTTTTGGAAAATACATGTATTATTCTGTTTATTGAGTGTTTCTGATTGAGATCAAAATGGCTGCAAGTGTTGAAGTTGAATAAGCTGTAAATAAACAAATCCCTTACAACTGCATGATGATGAAAATACACTGCTGCTGCTCAGAAGATCCATCCTGACTTTATTTTCAAAGTGATAGTTGAACCTGTACGCAGATCAAGTTCAGGTGTCTTGACTTTAAAGTGTTCTGAATAAAGTAGAGATATCATATTAGTATATTATTCATATTACATGAACAGTTTGGGAAAAGTTGATCCACTGAAGACATTTCACTTTCTTAGGGGAAAGTTCTGAGACGAGTTCTGACTAACTTTTCGTGGAATTTTGGGTTTAAAAATAACTTTTTGAGGCTTTCCTGTGAATGAGGAGGTTCTAAACAGGTGTCTTGACTTGAAAGGATTATAAATAAAGTATTACTTCAGTAGAGTCATATATAATTCAAACAAAATAAAGAGTTTTGAACGAGTTGCAAGACATCTCGCTTTTTTAGCAGGAAAGTTATTTAGACTTGTTTTACTTTATTTACCTTTTCTGGGGTTGAAATTACTTTTTGAGGCTTTAAATGAACCGGTTTGCAGATGAGGTTCCTAAACAGGTGTCTTGACTTGAACAGATAATGAATAAAGTCGATTACTTCTTAAGCAATATTATATAACATGAACAGTTTGGAAAGAGATGATCCACTGAAGTCATCTAACTATTTATAGGAACGTTTCTGAGACTTTAAATCAACTTTTACTGAACTTTTGTGGGAAATTCACGGTTGAACTCACTTCTTGAAGACTTGGGGGAAATAATTGTTATTGTGTGTGTTTTGAAAGCCTTACCCTCGCCGCCCTGGATGAATATGGGTCCTCGAACAGGTTCCAGATGACCGGCTGCCACTTCCTCCACAGACTCACATTCCCATCCACCACGTCCTCAATCCCAAACCTCTTCCCAATCTCATCCTCATCCTCCCCGGTGTCCACGTTGAGCTCAAACACATCCAGAGCCTCCTCCGCGTCCCGGTGCTGGCGGTACGTCATCCAGCAGCAGGGCTCCACGTCCATCTCATCGATGCCCCAGAAAGAGAGCTCTTCCTCGAATAAAGGTCCACACACATCCGCCGGGCAGTGGAGCTTCCCGGTGCGATAGTAGTTCAACACATAGGCGAAAACCCCCGGGTGGCGGTCGAAGAAGTACTCGTTTGTCCGCGCATTGTACTCTATAAACCCCGGCACTTGTTGCAGCTGATCCAGCACCGAGTCGATGTCCGAGTCGGAGGCAAGCAGGGCCAAGCGCGTGCCCGGCAGTGTTTTCAGGGTGCTTTTGTACGTCTCGTGCCTGGTGCCCCCCACGTTGAGGATTATCCTCTCGTTGTCGTCAAACTT
Source organism: Pogonophryne albipinna (assembly GCA_028583405.1). Taxonomy (NCBI): domain Eukaryota; kingdom Metazoa; phylum Chordata; class Actinopteri; order Perciformes; family Artedidraconidae; genus Pogonophryne; species Pogonophryne albipinna. The sequence continues at coordinate 17,792,569 of CM053263.1, read as the reverse complement.
GCCCATCGCTGTGTATCAGACATGACTTGATGGGAAGCAGGGGGGAAGTTTTGGCGAGCAGCAAGTCCGGACGAAACGACGAGCCCAGCGCGTAAAACACACCCACAGCCCCGATCAAAAAAGCAAGAAATGCATGTCTGGTCTCACTCATCCGATGCTTTTGTGGCTATTTAGGGGGGTGAGGTTAGGTTTCCATAATTTGGAAGTTGGAGGTGGTCGATTTGTATCCCACAATCCGGTCAGACAGTGCACACACCCACAGTGCTCTTCAAAAAAGACGCTCCAGGATTGTTGTGATTCGCAGCATCTCTGATCCCACTCATCCGACGCTTTAGGTGCTATTTAGAGGGTCCATCATTTTGGTCGGTGAATGTGCCGATTTGTATCCCACAATCCGTTCAGACAGTGCTCTGAGTGTTCAGTGATCACACACCCACAGTCCAAAACATAAAAAAAGACGCTCCAGGATTTCGGCCGTTGTTCGCAGCATCTCTGTTGTCACTCATCCGACGTTTTAGTGCCTATTTAGGGATAGAAAGTGGGGTTTCCATCATTAGGTAAGTGGAGGTAGTCGATTTGTATTCCATAATCCGTTCACACAGTGCTCTGAGTGTTTAATGATCTCAACCAGTGGCTCCAAACAGACTACGCTGCTGCCGTTGCGCGTCTCCTGAATCCCTGCCCTCTCCAAAGACGCACAACTGCTCGTCAGTGTCGAGGTCGTTACTCAAATGTATGTAACGTAAAACACGAGACTCATTTCGGAAATGAACGTGACCAGAGGTGGAAGAAGTAGTCAGATCTTGTACCAGAGTGTCAGAATACTCTGTTACAGTAAAAGTCCTGCATTCAAAATGTTCCTCAAGTGAAAATAGAAAAGTATTATCATCAAAATATAGTGAAAGTAGCGACAGTAAAAGTAGTCATTGTGCAGATTGGTCCATTCCAGAATAATATATATGATATGTTTTATAATGATTGATCATGAAAGTGTTCTCAAAGCTGGTAAAGGTGCAGCTCGTTTGAATGACTTTGTAGACTGCAGGGTAGCTGGTGGATTTACTCCAGGTGGAACTAAAGTCTGATTTAACACTTGATTATATTTCACATCATTCATCCACATCTGTGAAGTAACTAAAGGTATTAAAGTACACAAACGCAAACAATGTAAATACTCAAGTAAGGTACAAGTCCCTGTACCTAAGTATAAATGACTGAACATTACTCAGCATTAATGTTTTAGTAATGAGGCCATTCATCACAGAAGATGAGGCTTTTGGACTCTCACTGACCGATACCTGAAGCAAAGAGCATTTAGAGTCTGTTTTCTCCCTCGCTCTAATATCTTCACTAAAAATAGAGCAGCCAGATTGCTGATCTCTATCGGGAACTGCAGAGTAAAAAACAGTCTATATACGAAAGACAAGGTCCTTGGCCAGTCCATTTTCCAAAGTAGAGCTACAGGACCAGTACCAGAGGAGGCAGGGACTGGAGCCTTGGCTGCTTCAAAATCAGGTTCAGAATAACATCAATCACAAATGCAAAAAATGCTAAAATGGGGCATGATATGAATACGTTCTTTGATTTCTAGTGCAGGTCTCCCTTGAAAAAGAGATCTATGATCTCAATGGGACCAATCTGGTTAAATAAAGGTTTGAAATTAAATGAAATGAGAGGATAATGTGAAAAAAGACGACTCTTTACTCTTATTTTATTTAATATGAAAAATCATATGCAATTAAAGAATATGGCCACAGTCGGTTCAGTATTTGTTAAATGGACTTGGAATAGATTTTTAAAGAGGACCTATTCTTCTTTTTGGGGTGTTCCCTTTCCTCTAGTGTGTAATATAGGTTTGTGTGCATGTAAATGGTCTGAAGAAGGCTAACATCCCAAAGTTCCCTCCATAGGAAGTTTCTTGAATCATTTCAGAAGCTCCTTAAAATAGCACTTACATGATGAGGTATATTTCAATTTATGCCTTTTCCCACACAAATGTGCGCGTATATGCAGGTATTTTAAACATGAGTAAACCCCTCAAATAGGCAATTCATTACTTTATCATTGCCAGCACACAAGTATGCCTTTTCAACTGTTACTGTGGTTACTTCTTCTCTATATCCGTCACATATTCGGTCTCTCTTTTAAACTGTCTTGATTGCTGGAACAGTGGAGTATTCTGTTCTCTCCCTGCCTGGTCCATGCCTATATAGGAAGAAAGAAAACGGGACGCCTTTGTACAAACATGATCCATGGTGCTGCTAGTATTAAACAAAATAAGTTGACAGTACCACAAAGACCACCGTGGTGAGGTGTAGTCTGACGAATGTGTCATACATCTCTTGTGATAATTATACAACAAGGTCGATTTTGCTATGAAAGCAGATAAAACAACTCTTATACATGTATCGGTCTGCTATTTCCACAACACATTTACAATGCCCTGACTGAGGCAAGACAACCAATAAGATGTGGGTAATACGGGTAAAGGTATATCACATAAACAATGACTACAGCCAAGAAGTCAGTGTGATTAACGAGTATTTCAACTGTTACACTTTATTAATGCTTTGACACCTTTGAGAATATGTTTTGGTGTGATTAGAAGTCCAGCAAAGTCCTGGAGGAAATTAGGATTTATTTTTGCAGACCCTGCAGGATCTGCTGCAAATACTTCCATCTCCAGGCCCTACCGTTGAGTAAATAATCAAATCAAATAAACAATATCCCCCTTAACCACAGGCCCTTGGATGGAATTAGGCAGGATTCCCAGTGGAAGAAAATAGAGCTGATTAAATGTTGCTTTACTAATTGAGAGAGACAACCTAATTTAGGTTGAACCCCAGATCCCTTTCCTCCGCTGCATGACGGAAAGTAATTAATAAACTCTAATTATAAGTTATGATGGGAGGGCGTGGTTTATTTCACTACGTTACTTCGGGGTCTCTATTTCCTAATCGGTAAAGGAGGTTTACTCTACTTTTGGGAAAGAATGAGAAAAGGAGCTTCAGTTTGATGGCATTTAAACGGTTTTCTAGTCAATCCTACATAATCCTACTTGATTTATAAATAATGAATGAAAACTAAGTATTCCTAAATAAGCAATATGTCTTACAGTGCACAGTGTCAGGTACCTTATTGTCTGTAGCTGTGTTCAGGTGGCGCCATCTGCAGGATAGAAAGGGAACAACAACTCTTCCTGCAGCAGAAATCCAGTGCAGGATCACCCTCTGACCCTGTTTGAAACTGAAGGAGCAAATGAGCGGTGTTACACTTTCCAAAGGGAAAATGGTGAAAGTGACGAGTAAGAATATAAGAAGTTAGATCAGAGAACATGCCATCATTACGATAAACATGCAATATGAGTCCAATATATTTTTGCTTTACAATCAGGTGTATTTTACTCTGCAAAACTAATTCGGTCGTGGTTTTTCCGATCAATTATACTTTAGAACAGTTATTATATTCTCAAATTGCAAAACATTTAAAAAATATATATTCATATAAAATACATAAACATGAAATTCCTGTAAAAAGAGTTGTGTCTTACTCAAATAGTGGACTAGTATTAGAAAGTAGTATAATTGTAAAATACCAGAGATGGAAGAAGTACTCAGATCTTGTACTTGAGTTAAAGTAGAAGTACTCTGATCTTGTACTTGAGTAAAAGTAGAAGTACTCAGATCTTGTACTTGAGTAAAAGTAGAAGTACTCAGATCTTGTTCTTGAGTAAAAGTAGAAGTACTCAGATCTTGTTCTTGAGTAAAAGTAGAAGTACTCAGATCTTGTACTTGAGTGAAAGTAGAAGTACTCAGATCTTGTTCTTGAGTAAAAGTAGAAGTACTCAGATCTGGTACTTGAGTAAAAGTAGAAGTACTCAGAGTGTAGGAATACTCTGTTACAGTAAAAGTCTTGCATTCAAAATGTTCCTCAAGTAAAAGTAGAAAAGTATTATCATCAAATTATAGTTAAAGTAGCGACAGTAAAAGTAGTCGTTGTGCAGATTGGTCCATTTCAGAATAATATATATGATATGTTTTATAATGATTGATCATGAAAGTGTTCTCAAAGCTGGTAAAGGTGCAGCTAGTTTGAATGACTTTGTATACTGCAGGGTAGTGTGGAGGCTATTTTTATATAACATTACAAAGACTGATTCTTATCATTACTTTATAAGCTTATTGTGGCAGTGACTTTGGAATAAATAGATTGCAATACAGAGTAGCAAGGTCAGGTGCAGACACTGAAAGAATACAAAGAGTTATTCATAAACAGGATGTCGCTCCGGCCGAATGCTGATTGGAGGATCGTGTTGCCAAGAGACTTTTTTCTAAGTCTGCGCACCTACCAAAGAGAACCAAGTCTAAACCATGGTATCTCTTCAGCTAGTCTTGACCAATCATAAATGGACGGTTCTAAATTGGTTTGAATCCTACTTAAAGGACAGAAACAACTTTGTTTCTATAGGTAAATACACATCTGAGTTGACAAATATGACATGTGGGGTACCTCAAGGCTCCATCTTGGGGCCTCTTCTCTTTAACATCTACATGCTACCACTGGCTCAGATAATGAAGAACAACAAAATAAGTTACCATAGCTATGCGGATGACACACAAATTTACGTAACCATTTCACCAGGAGACTATTCTCCAATTCAAACACTGAGTAAGTGCATTGAACAAATCAATGACTGGATGTGTCAGAACTTTCTCCAATTAAACAAAGATAAAACTGAGGTAATGGTTTTTGGAGCCAAGGCAGAACGTATAAAAGTTAGCGCTGAGCTTCAGTCTGCAATGTTCAAAACAACAGATAAAGCCAGAAATCTAGGTGTTGTCATGGACTCTGACCTGAGTTTCAACAGTCATATTAAAACAGTTACTAAATCAGCCTACTATCACCTAAAGAACATATCTAGGATTAAAAGACTAATGTCACAGCAGGATTTGGAAAAACTTGTCCATGCTTTTATCTTCAGTAGACTGGAATACTGTAATGGTGTCTTCACAGGTCTCACTAAAAAATCTATTAGAAAGCTGCAGCTGATTCAGAACGCCGCTGCTCGAGTCCTCACTAACACTAAGAAAGTGGATCACATCACTCCTGTTCTGAAGTCTTTACACTGGCTTCCTGTGTGTCAAAGAATAGATTTCAAAATACTGCTGCTGGTTTATAAAGCACTGAATGGTTTAGGCCCAAAATACATTTCTGACCTCCTGCTAAATTATGAACCATCCAGATCTCTCAGGTCTTCAGGGACTGGTCAGCTTTCTGTCCCCAGAGTCAGAACTAAACATGGAGAAGCAGCGTTCAGTTATTATGCTCCAAATATCTGGAACAAACTCCCAGAAACCTGCAGGTCCGCTGCAACTCTGACTACTTTTAAATCCAGGCTGAAGACTTTTCTTTTTGTCGCTGCTTTTAATTGAACTATTCATATCTTAGACTGCACTGTAACTTTTATCCATGTATTTTTTCTTTTAATGTTTATTTTATTATCTTTGCTTTATTAAAAAGCTGATGATTAATGATTTTAAATGCCATTTTCTTAATGTCTTTCATTTTTTGAAAAGCACTTTGAATTGCCTTGTGTTGAAATGTGCTATATGCCTCGTCTCATAATGAATAGTTAAACTTAGAAGTCGTTTGTCTTTCCTGGAATTTTTTGAGTAGCTTGTGGATTTACTCCAGGTGGAATCAAAGTCTGATTTAACACTTGATTATATTTCACATCATTCATCCAGATCTGTGAAGTAACTAAAGGTATTAAATGCATGTAGTGGAGTAGAAGTACAAAGCATCAAATGGAAATACTCAAGTAAAGTACCAGTACCTCAAAATGTTAGTTAGTAGGCTACTTGAGTAAATCTACTTAGTTAGTTTACAACATTGTCAAATCTACCCTTACCCACAATCTAAAGTAAGTCACACAGACTCTCTCCTCTTTGCACTTCTCTCTGTGAGGAGCAGCAAGCTGTCAGAACTAAGTGACAAACAAACAATGGCATAAAATATTATTAATATGTCGGGTAGTAATACATTTATTTATTTTCTTCTCAGAGTGGGGATGGGTGTTCAGCATGTGCACCTTTCTATGTGATACAGTTCAGCTTTGATTCCATCATCTCATTAAACCTTATTTAAAAGCATACTTTAGTTCAGTGAAGGGATATACGGGATATATGCACTGCACTTCACTTTAATTAATATTGTATGCTGAAAAGCGTATATATTACAGCACGATTTGTTGTTGAATAGATTTGAGTGGTTCAAAATATCGGGTCACGATTTATTGAAAAAGGAAAAAAGTGGGTCCCGAGGCCTGACCTGTTGAGAACCACTGGACCAATACACACATTTAGAAAACAAATGAAGGCAAATATGTGTGATGTGGCAATGAATAGATAAATAAACTCATGATTAAATGGTAAAACAGCCAATAATTGGGCAATGATGGCTGGGCTTCACAATAACAACAATCTCACTTTTCCAAACATAATTCATTTTTACAATGAATGTTTCCCAAACACTAAGCAAATTGTATTCTATTATCTACTATGAGTTCAATAAAGTGAGTCCTAAACTGTAACAGACAAGGACACACAAAAATGATGATCAGCACAAATTATAACAAGACTTGTTGTCATTTGAAAAACAAAAATCCACACCTGAATAGTAAGAGATATTTAGAAAAGCACATTGATAGTATGTACCCAATGACTGAGCAATAAAATGCACTTCTCTCAATGATATAAGTATCCTACAAACATCCGATTAAACACATCCCAAATACAATGATTTCAAATGAAAAAAGTAACTAGGAAATGTGTTTCTGGTTGACCAAATGATTGTCATCTTCCTATATGATAATTACATTTACATATGATTTGAGAAAGCACATGCAGTTGGTTTTGATGTATGCCCAACCACAGGTTCACATTTTCATAACACACATTAGAATATTCTGCTCATCGCCTCCGAGTCAATCCCTTTATGATTAAACAGGAAATCGTCATCAATCAATCCTTCATTTCTGGAAAGTCCCAGCACACAGGATGTTCGGGGTTAGGATGCAAACCATGGAAGCACTTGTTCTCTAAATGAACACACGGAGAAGCTGGGGTTTTAAGTCATCCAATGCTCACTTCCTGTGGCCTTCATCAAAGTGGAAATAAGCGTTAAAAGACCTGCAGGGAATGCAACAACAGTACCGCAAAAATACATCTCAGTATTGTTATCCTAAGTCTGTTGGACAGCTGGATAAACATGTGAAAAGTAATGGCAAATGCAGCCTCCTTTTAATGCATAGAAACCAACGACAGAGCCAATCAAATAAATATACATGTAGTGATTACATCCTAAAAAAAAGGCAATGATAAGTGTTGGCAAAATGACTTTTAGGAGGACATTTTAAAGTCAGCACACAAAGACTAAAACCAGTAGCACTACACAATGCTGGGGCTCCTCCAACACGTCTATCCTCCGTCTGTTTTTGTGCGCAGTGCATATGGTGCAGAAGTGAGAGGAACAGCAACCCGTGGGGGTGGAAGAGGGTCTGAGTTTAAACAGTATTCATGCACACTGCTATTTACAACAACAACACTATCTTTGGGTAGCTATCTTTGGTAAGCATGTCTGCACCAAGTTATTATGAAAATGGGGTAAATTGTAGGTGAAATCTGAATAAATGTAGGAAGAGTAACTTCACGCTGCAGATTCCTCTCACAGCCGTTACAAAGGTATGAAACGAGTAGTCTGACAGAAACAGAGAGGATTAATGTCATGTAACCCTTTTTTGCATCTAAAGCAGGGGTGTCAAACTCAAGGCCCGGGGGCCAAAACCGGCCCTCGATTTCATTTGATGTGGCCCCGCAAGAGCTTGCAAAGAATAGAATACGTTTATTATACGGGTACATGCCACTTTACAGAAGCACGTTTCCCATAAACTACATGTCCCACAATGCATCTCGTTTTGTGACATGCACTGAAGAGACTTGCAATTATTTGCTCTGCTTTCAGACGTAGTTAATTACGAAGTTATTATCCTATCCGATAATAATCCAATTAAATTCTTGTTTACATTATTTTATCTATATATTAATATAGTTACAACCGGCCCTTTGAGTGCGACCTTTATACGAATGTGGCCCGCGATGAAATTGAGTTTGACACCCCTGATCTATAGGAAGAGTAGGATCATATTGACTCGTTGACCTGGTGCACATGTGTTTGTGCTGGTCCCTGTGAGTGCAACAGGAAAATAGAGCATCATGTGTTAGAGTTTCCTATGAATGCAATATATGATTATTGTTAACATGTAGACAGCCTTTTAGTTTACCATCTCATAGAGTCCTGTTGCAAACACTGAAATGTTGAATACCCCAAAGTTGTATGATAGAAATGTAGAGTACGGGTCCCCAGCACATAGAAACTGCTGGAAGCTAACTTGCATATGTTGGAAATGTGTATACAATTAGCCTAAGTTGCGTTAGTTAGCATATGCAGACAATAGTTATAAAATGGGCTGGCAGATTTGGATGATCTTGTTGTGGTTTTGGAGGTCATTTAATCCATTTCTAACATGGTCAGGACCAAAAAGGGCAGTTTTAACCAGATAGTGGACATATGTGTTTTCTTAATGAATTTTGGGTCGATTGTAAAGTTTTAGGAGACTCAAAACTCCCATTTCTGATCATAAAAAGGTCAAACATTGATTCAACATCTCAAAAACCAGACCAAAATTGTCCAAATCAGCCAAGCCACTTTTGAAATATTGTCTGCATATGCTCATGAATGCAACTTATGCCAACTAGGCAAATTGCTGGGGACCCGTACCATACATTTCTAACATAAAGCTTTGGGGTACTCAACATTTCTGCATTCACACTGCAGGCAAGAAGACTATTTGGGAAAGAAAGACATTCAGGTTTTGATAATAATCCGTCTCGTTCCTCCACAGTGAGTTCAGTCGGGCTTGTTTCGACGCCTGAGGCCAGAAACAAGCTGCTCTGATCCAACGTCCTCAATGTTTGTCTCAGAGGAGTCCTCTAAAGAAGGCATGAGCTCAGAGTCCTCCAAACCTTCCTCCTCCTCTCCTTCTTCTTCTTTCTCGGCCACTTCCCCGTCTGACTCCTCAGGTTTCAGCTCCTTCATCTCTTCACCTTCTGCTGCAGCATGGTCTTCCAAACCGCTCGGGCGGATCTGCTCCGAAGCTTCAGGCGTCTCTGGAGAACTTTCCGCCGCAGAGTCTTTGGCTCCGAGCGACTCGATGATGTCGTCTAGATTTCGCTCGCAGGACGACTCTGAAAGACAGGCGATATTCAAGATTCAAAGGTTTTATTGTCATACGCACAGAAGCTACGGTGTAGAAATGGCAATGACATTCTTCAGACGTGAGCCCCTCCAACAATGCAACATCTGTGATAAAAAAGTAGTGCAAGAAGTCAATAGAATATGATATGTACAAGAACAGAATATGAAATTAAATAATGTAAATTAAATACGGTTTATTGCATTGACAACTATTTATATAAATGGGAAGATTGCAAGATGACAAACATGAATGTTTAACGGATTTAAAAGTGAAGGGCATTTTTCCATTGATAAAAAACAGCTGAAAACATATATTTTTAGGTTAGTTTTATTAGCGACATTCCCTTTTAAGTTGGTCTTCATTCTTATTATTTTATTCGTAAATGTTGATTTATATCACTATTATTATCATTATACTTATAATTATTATTATCTGATAAAAGCCAGAATTTAAAACACAGTTAAGTCTCAGTCTCAATGGATAGTGGCATTAATGTGGAAAACTCTGAAGTATTCTAGCAGCTACTGTAACATAACGAATTCAGCTTAATATCCATTTCCACATCGCCAATTCAATTCAATTCAATTCAAAACCTTTATTTATCCAGGTAAAATCCCATTGAGATCAATGATCTCTTTTTCAAGGGAGAGCTGCAGCAGTAGGTTCCACAAGAAGACATAAAAACATAAACAACAGAACAACAAAAGGACATCATACAGCAAAATGTACAGGGATTACAATGTACATATTTAACCACATGTACAGGTACCAACAGCATCTGATTGTGTAGCATCCAACCGAGCTTTAAAAACATGTAATGGTACTAGCTTGGTAATTTTCCATTCTTTTTGCAGACTGGTCCAAGTTAGTGGAGCTGCACATCTAAAAGCTTTCTTCCCTAAGACAGTCCTAGCACTTGGCACATTTAATAAAACCACAGCATGCGATCTCAGGCAATAAGTACTTTCAATTCGCAGAGAGATCAGGGAGCAGATATAAGATGGTAGTTTATCCAACATGGCTTTGTAAATGAAAAAGTACCAGTGACTGAGCCTCCGTACAGTAAGTGATGGCATAACCGCCTTGGTATACAGGGTACAGTGATGCGTAAGTGCTTTACAATTTGTCAAAAATCTCAGTGCACTGTGATACGCAGCATCTAACTTGCTCAGGTAATTGGCAGGTGCATTCATATATAACAAATCACCATAGTCCAGCACAGGTAAAAAGGTCACAGAGCCTTTTCCTGGCCTCAAGCGAGAAACAGGACTTGTTCCTGAAAAGGAAACCTAGCCTAACCCTCAGCTTTTTAAGCAGGTTATTGACATGAAGTTTAAAAGTGAGACAATCATCAAGCCAGATACCAAGGTATTTGTAACAGGTAACAACTTCAAGTTGTATTCCTTGCGTAGTTACAATGTCTAAAACAGGCTCCGGTGTATTTTTAGCTTCAGCACCAGTGCAAAACATTACATGTGTTAGACGCTTTTATCCAAAGCGACTTACATACTGAATACTGTGGACAATCCCCACAGGAGCCATTTGGGGTGAAGTGTCTCAGGGACACAACGACATGCTGACTGCAGTGGGACTCGAACTTGCTATCCTCTGATTCGAAGTCCAGCACACTGTCTACTGAGCCACAGCCTCCGTAAACAGATATCATGTTCTGCTGTCACTTTTAAAAACAAACATTAGAAATAAGTCTTTCCTGTCACTTGTGAGCTGTTCAGTAACCATCAACGAAACCCAACACTTCCTGCAGAAAGAAGTCACGGAGGGATTTATTCCTGCTATTAACCGCCAGAAAGCTTTCAACACTAATGCAGGTTTAATTGCATTCAACAAATGGACAGTATTCCTGTGTGAAGTATCTCAGGGCAGCAGAGACTCTGATTCTGAATGTATCGAAACAAACATGGATGAGGTGTTGCATTAAAGGTGGGGTAGGTAATTCACTTCAGATACACTTTTTGTTATATTCCATGGAATGCTCTTAACATCCCGATAGCAATGAATATCTGAAGTGCTTTGACAATAAATACATTAAGAAATGTCATCTCTGGAAGCCGTGGCGCTGTAAAAAGCACGACCAATCATCTGAGCCGGCCCGGCTAAAGTAACTGGATGGCCTACCTGCCTGTCAGCCTTCCATCTGTGCACAAACTTATCTCGTGCCCTCATTGGTCATGTGCGCGTTCGTGTGTGTTGGAGGAGGGGCTCTGTAAGGAAGTGGCAGATTTGTTCCGGCTGTGTATTTTCAAATTCTTGCGCACTCGAGCTGGTTTCTCCAAAATTACCTACCCCACCTTTAACAGAGATGCCAACTTTGGGTACCTGGCTGGAGTGAGATTTTGATATCATGGGTTTAAATATGGGCACGAAATGACTGCTATCGTGTCAGCAGCGGGACCTTAGCATATATATACAAATACACAATATTGGACACAGACTATAAAGGACACACAGTTTCATTCACTATTGAAAGTCAAACACATGTTTGTTTCCACTGTTTTATTGTGTGCCTGTCGCGATAAGCAATTAATTGACTTATCGTACGATAAATAAAAATGAACTGGATAAATTGCCATTTACATGAGGATGTGACTAGCAGTTTGAAAGGATGTACTTCAATTATTATTATATATTATCATGATGTCAGGGGTCTAAAATGGTTATACAACGGTGCCGACAATATTATCGTTTATCGCAATAATTTCCTGGAAAATGTGTCCAACAAAATTAATTATCGTGAGAGGCCTATACATGAAACACACACACACACAAATCTACAGACTTACTCCAAACTGCCAAATGTATTAATTAACACACTCTCACTCTCATATACTCTTTGACTCTATTTTGGCCTAGTACAACAATAAGCAGCAGACTTTTACTTTTTATCATTTCTACTGGATCTTAGATCTGCGCTTGCGCAATACGGGTCGGCAGTGGCCAGAGAGTATTTGTGTTGGGTAATCTATGGTAGGGCTAACCCATACAGTGGTGGGGCTCAAGTCAGTATTTGCAATGTAATTACATACACGCTCCCCTTGACAGTGAAACGCCACACGTGAGGTTTAGATTATTTCCCTGTCTCAATCCAAATTGAACTGTATGAAATAAAAAGACACATTTGTCTTGTAGTAAATAAAAAGGGCGATCTTTTGAAATATTAACATAAAATACACCTTCTGGTACTCTCTTGAGAAGAAAAATAAATAAATCTATTACTACACGACATATTTAAAAAAATGAATGCCATTTTAGTTTTCTGTTACTTTGTTCTGAAAGCTGAACCTGCTGCTCCTCACTGAGAGAAGAGGGAAGAGGCTGTGAATGACTTTACATTGTGGATAAGGGTGGATAGCCCCCATTGTTCTGTGTGTCAAAATGAAAGACAGCCCACACACCTATCAATCATCAAACCGTGGGGTCTTAATTCATTACGTGTTGATTTTTATCAACACGTAATGTTGTATCGATGTATAGAGATGCACTACAGCAAAAGTATTCTCCGTCAGGACTTCCTGCAACAACACCACGCCGTTATCTTGATTCTGATTGGCCAGAAGACATTATCAAAGATGTTCTATTGGGAAGACGATCACTACCTGACAAAAGTTTTCAAAACCGTTTCTAGTCTTCGGTATTCTTGTTTTTGACGTGAGAATAGTTTGGGCAGCGTGAGAGCGTGAGATTGAGAGTGAAAGCGTGTGTCACACGCCAGATGCGTGAGAGTTGGCAACCCTGCTTAACAGATCCTAAAGTAAATTAAAACAGGAAGAAAAGGGGGAGGCTTCTTACCAAAACACGATGTAGTTATTTTCTAATGTTTGGTTCTCTTTGTACCTCAAGTTAAAGACAACCACTATTTGTAAATGTACCGTATAATGTACTGTGTGCAGCTATAGTGTGACGGTTCACGTTGAAAGTAAACACTTCAGCCGCCATTTGCATGTCTCTGGATGATGGATTGAAAGTATAATCAGCAGGTTAGTATTTTGGTTGCAGATTCTGGGACGAAACCACAGAAAAGCCCCGCAGCACAGAACCTGCAAAACAGGTCATTCCTTTGCCTACTGTACTAGAAAAAGCTGCACGGAGGCACCTGATTCTCCTCTCTCTTATTTTGTGTTTCAGCCAAAGTTCTTTAAAGGAAGGCTCCAGTCATTAGATAGTTAATAAAAACTTCAGTATTTAGTGAAACATGTTTAAACCATACCCTGAAGAATTCAGCGATATTCCCCAGTAAATAATGATTTTATAGCTCTTTTTTTATCAAAACCTGTATATTCCGTCAGGCAGCTGCCATTTTGGCCATTTTCAGTCACATGATCCGAAAAACTAGGTCGTGACGTCATCTATGTGTTCACTTTGTAAACACACGAACAGCTCATTCGACGAAAACATGGCGGAGTATTTGAGTTCGGACTCGTCAGCCGAGGAAGACGTTTAGAAAAATAAAGTCCAGGCGGACTTACTTTGAATTATCACTATAGGTATTCATTCCATCCAAATACAACTGTAAAAAAAATTAAAAAAAACATACTCTGTTATCCTCTTAGGCCCCACGGACCCGGTTCCGGGGCCGAAATCGCGTCATTTGCAGGAAACAACGTCTAAGGAACCTTAATATTTAATAAACTATGAATATTTTATATCCATATAACGGGAAAAAAACTAATTTAACTGATCTTTTTCATTTTTTTCTTCAAAAAAAAAACACACAATGCTAACAGTGAGCCTCTGAATTAGCCCCGAGCTAAAAATGCTAACCTATTACTGCACCGAAAATCACTCCTAGCTCCCTTATTACTTATCCTAGCTGCACATCCAACACATCGTTGATGTTATTTCGGAAATTAATCAGCTTAAAATCACTGATAACGTCATCGGATTAAAAAATAAATAAAAAGACTGGCAGAGACTAGTCTGTTTTATCGGATGATAATTATTTAAAAATGCGTGTCATGAGGATTGCCTCCCTTTAAAAGACACTTTATACATGACATGGTGTATGGATATATGATAAACTCAGGTCTCTACTGCATCTGCTGCAACATTCTCTGGTGTAGAAATATATGTTGGATTCACCATACTGTATAATATTGTCACTGTAAATATGTGACAATTTTTCACCTAGAACTACAGTATGTAAAATATGGGAATTTTCATGCAGAAAACGTGTTTGCAAATCAGACTTCAACCACATTTGTAATTGTAAAATCAGATGCAAAACACTTCTCTAAAAACGTGTGTCTGCCAAAGTCAAAATTCAAATTGTGGTTTATGGCAACAAACCAAAGCTGAAGCCAGATGGAGAGATGGCGTGAGTGCATTTTCAATATCTTATCATCTATCCTGCAGGTTGCTGGTTTGGGTCTTTTTCATTGGAAACATTTCACAGTTAGCACGCTGCATTCATGCACGCTAACATTGTAACTGTAGGTGTGAGATGCATGAGGTTACTAAGCTAACTGGGAAGTAACAGTGTGAATAGTTTGTCCTAAGAACTCGATCAAACACTATGTACCGTTGATGTTGATTGGGGGGCAGTCCATGCCCCTCTTCTTCATCAGGACGCGGATGGTCTGCAGCTGAGACATGATCTCGTTCTTTTGATCCAGGGCCACGGACTTCACACTGAAGAGAAATGAAAACAAATATATCTCCAGTGGTGTAAAGTACATTTACTCAATCCCCTGTGCCCTCCTTTATACTGTAGGCCAGCTACATGAAGAGGGACAGGCAGAGTAACGTGAGCATCATGTTTCAGAAGGCAAGTTTATTTATACAGCACCTTTCAACACAAGGCAATTCAAAGTGCTTTACAGAGAATGAAAGACATTAAGAAAATGGCATTTAAAATCAGTCATTAAAAAGCAAAGATAATAAAATAAACATTAAAAGAAAAAATACATGAATAAAAGTTACAGTGCAGTTTAAGATATGAATAGTTCAATTAAAAGCAGCGACAAAAAGAAAAGTCTTCAGCCTGGATTTAAAAGTAGTCCGAGTTGCAGCGGACCTGCAGGTTTCTGGGAGTTTGTTCCAGATATTTGGAGCATAATAACTGAACGCTGCTTCTCCATGTTTAGTTCTGACTCTGGGGACAGAAAGCTGACCAGTCCCTGAAGACCTGAGAGATCTGGATGGTTCATCATTTAGCAGGAGGTCAGAAATGTATTTTGGGCCTAAACCATTCAAAGCTTTATAAACCAGCAGCAGTATTTTGAAATCTATTCTTTGACACACAGGAAGCCAGTGTAAAGACTTCAGAACAGGAGTGATGTGATCCACTTTCTTAGTGTTGGTGAGGACTCGAGCAGCAGCGTTCTGAATCAGCTGCAGCTTTCTAATAGATTTTTTAGTGAGACCTGTGAAGACACCATTACAGTAGTCCAGTCTACTGAAGATAAAAGCATGGACAAGTTTTTCCAAATCCTGCTGTGACATTAGTCTTTTAATCCTAGATATATTCTTTAGGTGATAGTAGGCTGATTTAGTAACTGTTTTAATGTGACTGTTGAAACTCAGGTCAGAGTCCATGACTACACCTAGATTTCTGGCTTTATCTGTTGTTTTGAACATTGCAGACTGAAGCTCAGCGCTAACTTTTAAACATTCTGCCTTGGCTCCAAAAACCATTACCTCAGTTTTATCTTTGTTTAATTGGAGAAAGTTCTGACACATCCAGTCATTGATTTGTTCAATGCACTTACTCAGTGTTTGAATTGGAGCATAGTCTCCTGGTGAAATGGTTACGTACACTCCAACAGAAGCAGAGAGCATGAAAACAAACCAGTTAGTGAGCGGGTCCAGCTGAGTCAGGATGGAGTTCAGCATCCTCTCCGTCTGCGTCAGCCTTTGTTCCAGCTCATTCAGCTGGTTCTCTGCACCAGAACAAACACAAAGGGTGCAGAGAGGTGTAATTCAACACTCGCATGTTTGATTGATTTGAGGAAACACAGATATGCAAACAGCAATCAGACGGGAACACACACCTGCTTCCACTGATTTCTTTGCTCCTTTCACAACTTTCTCCTTTTCTTGTTCCTTGTCGTCTGCAGACTTTATCTGTAGGTGTAAAAACACGACACCATGTTTTGCAAATTCGTTTATCACATTTGTAAATGATCTCAAAGTTCCTCAGTGTTACAGGCAGACATTTGACTCATTTGTTCCAAGTCTCATGTCATTTAGACGACTTACACACTAGGGCTGAACGATTAATCGATTTTAAATCTAAATCGCGATTTTAAATGATGCGATTATCAAATCGCAAAGCCTGCGATTTTTTTTTTATACAATTTTTCTTTTCTTTTTCTTGTGTGTCAGTCATCCACACCAATCAGAAGTGCCGTGCTCCACATGTACCAGCCATTGTTAACCAATCAGAAGTGGCCCATGTTAGAAGGTGATAGACAGATTGATCCAATCACCTGCCAAGTATTTTTGAAGTACTTTTCCTAATGGCTTCCAATGGAGCTTTCCTAGATGCTTTGGTGAAACAAAGCATCTGAGTCAGGTTAGTAATGCTCCATCACGTGTTTCTATTACAGGGTGAGTCTTAAACTGAAGCTTGACTTTAAAGCAACCCAACGGAAGTTTCATGTAAGTTTAGTTCTTTCACTCGTAGCTCGGGGTGCGGGGGTGCTAGAGACGGGAGCACGTTGATACGACCTTCCTAGCCGGAGTTATGGCCGCATTTTATAATAAACTTACGTTGGGTCGCTTCAAAACAAATATCGCAATCTCTGTCCAAAAAATCGCATAAAGATTTTTTCCCAAAATCGTGCAGCCCTATTACACACTCAATACTGTGGTCAATCCCCACAAGAGCAATTTGGGGTGAAGTGTCTTGCCCAAGGACACAACGACATGCAGACTGCAGTGGGGATTGAACCTGTGCTCCTGATCCACCCAAAGATCAACGCGCTGAGCCACACCCTCCTCTTTTATCATGAGAACATGAGAAAAGACAAGTTAGTACCTGTCTTTTTATGATGTTATTGGACAGTGTATCTAATCCTAAATTAAGTGTTACCAAAAATGGCAGTTTTGAGTCCCCTCAATCTTTGAAAACGTCCAAAGATTAATAAAAATCAGTCAAATATGGCCACTTTAGGGTTAAAACTGCCGTGCTTGACCCTGAAAATGGCAGAAAAAGGATTCAACATCCTCAATGACCTCCAAAACCACTCCGAAATTGTCCAAATCTGCCAAGCAATTGTTTAGCTACTGTCTGCGTGTGGTGCAGTGGGTTGTGCGTTGGTGTTGGGTTCAGGGGGTCACAGGTTCAAACCCCACTGCAGTCAGCATGTCGTTGTGTCCCTGAGACACTTCACCCCAAATTGCTCCTGTGGGGATTGTCCACAGTATTGAGTATGTAAGTCGCTTTGGATAAAAGCATCCAACAAGTAACATGTAATGTGATATGCTAATTAATGCAACTTGTGCTAATGTGCAAATTGCTCAACAAGTTAGCATCCGGTAGTTTCTATGTGATGGGGGCCCGTACTATACATTTCTAACATACCACGTTGTGGTACTCAACATCTCCGTGTTCCCAACAGGTCCCCATGAGCTGGACTTTACTCACCTTTAAGAATTTATAGGCTGCAAACACTCCGAGCCCGATGGCGTAGAGAGGCATCAGCGTGAACACGTAGCCCTTGTTGCTGTTGGATTTGAACTTGTTGTCGCTCTTCATCTCTTGCTCCATCAGCTTCTTCATCTGCTGCATGTTCTCCGGGCTCTGAGGGGAACCCGGTGCGTTCAGGTTCATCGGCTGACCTCTCACTGCACCTGGACCCGGACCAGCTGATACCAGAACAACATGAGGGGGAACAAAGGGAGAGGATTCTGATTACAGTGGGTGGAAGATATGCTTTATATTTGTTGGGAAAATCCTGAATGTCCTCTTCCAGTATCAGAGAAACATGATAACAAAGGTATCCCAACTGTAGCTGAGTACATGACAGGATGTGTGATTACCTAGAAGAGCATCAGGACTGTTTGAGGCATATGATAGCTATGTGATTAACATGATGATTCAGCCTCTATGGAGAGAGACATCAAGCATGCTCATTTCTGACGTGGAGCTAATCTGAAGTAAACATTGAATACTGCTTTCTATTCCTCCATCTTGTGACTGTGTAACTCCCTCTCTTGGATATCAGCATGTGAAGGACACTGTTCAGGAACTACTTGATGCTCTGTATGTGATGACTACTTCCATTCTGGAGAGGATCAGAGATACATGGATCCTGAGGTTGAAGCTCAAGCCGGTGACGAGTAAGATACATTGCATTTAGCTGATACTTTTATCCAAAGCGACTTACAATAAGTGCGTTCGACCAACAAAATACAAACTTGAAGAAAACAGAATCATATAAATCAGGTTTCATAGAGCAAAAACATTTCAAGTGCTACTCAACTGGCTTTAGGTAAGCCAGTCCTTTATTAGTATATAAGTGCTTTGTTAATAGTTCTATCGCTCGAAGTGGAGTCGAAAGAGATGAGTTTTCAGTCTGCGCCGGAAGATGTGTAAGCTATCTGCTGTCCTGATGTCAATGGGGAGCTCATTCCACCATTTTGGAGCCAGGATAGCAAACCCACGTGTTTTTGCCGATGGGAACTTGGGTCCCCTTGGCAGCGAGGGTGCAACGAGCTGTTTGGCTGACGGAGAGCGGAGTGCACGTGCTGGGGTGTACGGTTTAACCATGTCCTGGATGTAGGAAGGGCCAGATTCATTCGCAGCATGGTACGCAAGTACCATTGTCTTAAAGTGGATTCTAGCAGTTACTGGAAGCCAGTGAAGGGAGCGGAGGAGCGGAGTGGTGTGGGAGAATTTAGGAAGGTTGAAGACCAGACGAGCCGCTGCATTCTGGATGAGCTGCAGAGGTCGGATGGCACATGCAGGTAGACCAGCCAGGAGGGAGTTGCAGTAGTCTAGGCGTGAGATGACGAGAGCCTGGGCCAGAACCTGCGTGGCTTTCTGGGTCAGCTGGGGACGTATCCTCCTGATGTTGTAAAGCATGTATCTGCAGCAGCGGGTTGTAGCAGCGATGTTTGCAGTGAAGGACAGGTTGTTATCTAGGGTCACACCCAGATTCCTTGCAGTCTGAGTCGGGGAAACAACAGAGGGGCTGATGTTGATTGTTAGGTCAAGAGTGGGACAATCTTTTCCCGGAAGGAAAAGCAGTTCAGTCTTGTCAAGGTTGAGCTTGAAGTGTTGAGCAGACATCCACTGAGAGATGTCTGCTAGACAAGCAGAGATGCGTGCGACGACCTGGGTCTCTGAGCGGGGAAAGGACAGAATTAATTGGGTGTCGTCAGCGTAGCAGTGGTATGAAAAACCATGCGGGCTAATGACTGATCCGAGCGAGTTTGTGTACAGGGAGAAGAGGAGGGGACCAAGAACAGAGCCCTGAGGGACCCCTGTAGTTAATTGACAAGGGTCGGACTCCGACCCTCTCCAAGCTACCCTGTAGGTGCGGTCTTTGAGGTATGAGGTGATGAGGAAAAGTGCAGAGCCTGAAACTCCAAGTTCTTGGAGAGTGCGAAGGAGGATCTGATGGTTCACCGTGTCGAATGCAGCAGACAGGTCCAAAAGGATGATGACAGAGGCAGTTCCTCAGAGACAGCAAGGAGAGCAGTTTTTGTGGAGTGACCTGCCTTGAAACCAGACTGGTGCGGATCCAGAAGGTTGTTCTGATGGAGATAACAGGAGAGTTGTTTAAAGACAGCGCGTTCAAGTGTTTTAGACAGGAACGGGAGGAGAGAGACAGGCCTGTAGTTTATAACATCAGACGGGTTGAGAGTGGGTTTCTTTAGGAGAGGGTTTACTCTTGCCTCCTTAAGACTGTTTGGAAAGTGACCAGAAGTTAGAGAAGTGTTGATGAAATGGGTGAGAAGCGGTAGAATATCAGGAGCGATAGTCTGAAGGAGGTTTGAGGGGATAGGGTCCAGAGGACAGGTGGTAGGGCGGGCAGAGGTAATGAGGGTAAGATAAAACAAAATGCCTAAAGGTAGAACGAGCTGCTAGAAAAAGCAATTACAAAGAATTAGTTTAAACCGCACATCCTGTCAGTAGATGACTAGGACGATATTATACATTGTTAGGCTAATTCAAAAAAGGCTTTTCACAATAAAAGACCTGCTTCTCTGAGCTGCCTCAAACAGGTGTTTCTATTGCACATTGCAGTTTGATTGCACAAAATAAAACACCACTCAGGAACGTGAGGATTGGGAAAAGGCACTTAACTTTACCCAACGACTATACTTAAGTACAATTGAATGCTTCTTCATACTTCTACTCCTCGACAGTTCAGAGGTAAATGGTGTACTTTCACTCCACTTCATGTATTTAATACCTTTAGTTACTTTACAGATCTGGATGAATGATGTGAAATCTAATCAAGTGTTAAATCAGACTTTAGTTCTACCTGGAGTAAATCCACCAGCTACCCTGCAGTCTACAAAGTCATTCAGACTAGCTGCACCTTTACCAGCTTTGAGAACACTTTCATGATCAATCATTATAAAACATATCATATATATTATTCTGAAATGGACCAATCTGCACAACGACTACTTTTACTGTCTTTCACTATATTTTGATGATAATACTTTTCTACTTTTACTTGAGGAACATTTTGAATGCAGGACTTTTACTGTAACAGAGTATTCCTACACTCTGGTACTTCTACTTTTACTCAAGAACAAGATCTGAGTACTTCTACTTTTACTCAAGTACAAGATCTGAGTACTTCTACTTTTACTCAAGTACAAGATCTGAGTACTTCTACTTTTACTCAAGTACAAGATCTGAGTACTTCTTCTTTTACTCAAGTACAAGGTCTGAGTACTTCTACTTTTACTCAAGTACAATATTTGAGTACTTCTACTTTTACTCAAGTACAAGATCTGAGTACTTCTACTTTTACTCAAGTACAGGATCTGAGTACTTCTACTTTTACTCAAGTACAAGATCTGAGTACTTCTACTTTTACTCAAGTACAAGATCTGAGTACTTCTACTTTTACTCAAGTGCAAGATCTGAGTCCTTCTACTTTTACTCAAGTACAAGATCTGAGTACTTCTACTTTTACTCAAGTGCAAGATCTGAGTACTTCTACTTTTACTCAAGTGCAAGATCTGAGTACTTCTACTTTTACTCAAGTACAAGATCTGAGTACTTCTACTTTTACTCAAGTGCAAGATCTGAGTACTTCTACTTTTACTCAAGTGCAAGATCTGAGTACTTCTACTTTTACTCAAGTACAAGATCTGAGTACTTCTACTTTTACTCAAGTGCAAGGTCTGAGTACTTCTACTTTTACTCAAGTACAATATTTGAGTACTTCTACTTTTACTCATGTACAATATCTGAGTACTTCTACTTTTACTCAAGTACAGGATCTGAGTACTTCTACTTTTACTCAAGTACAAGATCTGAGTACTTCTACTTTTACTCAAGTACAAGATCTGAGTACTTCTACTTTTACTCAAGTACAAGATCTGAGTACTTCTACTTTTACTCAAGTGCAAGATCTGAGTACTTCTACTTTTACTCAAGTACAAGATCTGAGTACTTCTACTTTTACTCAAGTGCAAGATCTGAGTACTTCTACTTTTACTCAAGTGCAAGATCTGAGTACTTCTACTTTTACTCAAGTACAAGATCTGAGTACTTCTACTTTTACTCAAGTGCAAGATCTGAGTACTTCTACTTTTACTCAAGTGCAAGATCTGGGTACTTCTACTTTTACTCAAGGACAAGATCTGAGTACTTCTACTTTTACTCAAGTACAAGATCTGAGTACTTCTACTTTTACTCAAGTACAAGATCTGGATCCCTTGTTCTTACCTTTTCTGGAGAGCCGGGGGTCGAACCGGGTCTCTTTGGTCCCGGATCCTCCGCCGACCCCGAACATCCTGGGCAGGACAACAAACGTGAAAAGCACGGCAGTGAAAGCCAGGGCGACTTGTTGTGATGTTGACACCACCATGCTCGGTGCACACACACGCACACAAACACACACGCACACAAACGCACACAAACACACACACACTCGCACACACACTATAAGAGAAATGGATGAAGACGCTGGAGAAGGAGTGGGGGAATAAAAAAAGCTGTGAGGTTAAATGGAAATGAAAGAGTGCGATGAGTGAAAAATAAAACCTCAGCTGTTCTGCTCAAAAACAGCTGGCTCTGATCCACTGAAATAAAACAGGAGCAGGACATCCGAGGGAGGTGCTTTCACAATAAAAGCGTCAACTGGGAGACACGAGAACAACATTCTCTAAACTCTCAGTGGACTTCACAGTTTGTACAGAATATCAGTATGACAATACGACACCCTCTGTCCTTAGACCCTCTGTCCTTAGACCCTCACATCGTACAAGGAAAAACTTCCGGAGAAAACCCACAGTTTGAAGGAACATGGGAGAAACCTCAGGGAGAGCAACAGAGGAGGGATCCCTCTCCCAGGACGTCACGTGACCAAGAGTAAAAAAAATGCTTGACTTGGGAATTCTCTAAACTCTAATTGTAATGTGACTATTTTATTATATGTTTTTAAATATATCATTGTGCTCCTGTAACTATATATATATATATATATATATATATATATATATATATAATATATATATATATGTATGTATTTAATATATAGGAATTTATGTGGGTTGTGACGAGTAGTAAAAAAATAAAAGAAAATTGAGTTCTTCTGATTATTCTTTCTCAGAAAAAAATTATATATTAATAATTTTGCAAAAATATCTGACTTTTATTTTGAAAATACGTACCGCAACTTCCTCATCGGTTGAGGTTTTATCTGGTAGTAACAGAACAGGAAAAGCACGCTCCTGCCCCCTGTTGGCAGAAGAGGTTCTCTACATGTCTGTTTAAATATTGATAACTTACTCAAGTACTGTACTTAAGTACAATTTTGAGGTACTTCTTCTTCACTTTAGTATTTCACGTTCATGCTACTTTGTACTTTTACTCCACTACATGTATTTAATACCTTTAGTTACTTTACAGATCTGGATGAATGATGTGAAATATAATCAAGTGTTAAATCAGACTTTAGTTCCACCTGGAGTAAATTCACAAGCTACCCTGCAGTCTACAAAGTCATTCAGACTAGCTGCACCTTCACCAGCTTTGAGAACACTTGTAAGAACCCCCCCCCCCCCACAGGGGTTGCCAAACCAATTCTGAATAACTCTTCTGCAGCTCAAGGTTTTAACTAGTTCGGAGTGTAACATTCTTTATCAGTGAGACTAAACAATTATGGACCCTGAATCTAACTAGAGCTCTTGTCCAAAGAAAATAATATGCGTCAGGGAACCTACGTCCCTGAACAGTAAACTACCTCATGGCGGCTTGTGCTCGGTCATAGACTGGCAACAACAATGCACCCAAGCTGCCCCGCCTTAAGAGAGATAGCAGCTATACCTAAGGCCGTAGAACCATGACGTGGGAAAAGAGGCCAAAGGACCTGCCCAGGCAGCATCACTGACAGCAGGAGGACGCTCTTAAACACTTGCTGACACTCTCAGGTAAAAATACATATCTGTTGTAGCTCCTCGATACAAACAGTCTGGGAGCAGTTCTTTGAAAGTGTCCACTTAAAATAGAATTGATAATTGTTTAGGGTAAAATGACCTCTCAAAGTGCAAAGGTGTTGTTCTCGCTGGGCGCTGAAGCTGTGGGCTCTCTCAAAGATGGAGCTAATTTCAAGGAAAACCCAGAGGATGGTAAATGTTACATCATTTACAAAGACAAGAGCATCAATGTTCTTAAAGCGTGCAAGAACCAGTGCAAACACCAAGGAGGGTTGTTCATCAAAGACATCGAAGACCTGGACGGCAGGTGAGCTGTTGTCTCACTGAAAGAATCACTTTTACCACGTTTTTACAGACAATATTGAGAGATAAATAGTAGCAGTTCTCATTATGTGTTAAATATCTTTGCCTTCAATACATTAAATTAGAAAGCTGACATATTGTTAAATATCTAAATGTAACTTTTTGCATGGAAAAAACCCTCAACTTAACTGATGTGTAGGTGATCTAGTATTTAGTATTGTTTACTGGAATGTATATCAGTGTATTAAAGTCAATACTTCATTCATTTAAACCAATATCTTTCTTGATTCTTTGTACAGTATGAAAAAAAGAGTCTTTGTACCTGAGCTGCAGTTCACTGCTGTGAGGAGTCCAGTTCTGTCTCTCTCTCTCTGGTCCAGCCTGTCTGCATCACCTGGACACCTTAAACAAACAGATATATGTGTAAAGTACCATGTGTACAAACAATATAACTGATTCTCTTCTGTTGAACATGTTGGATTGTGTATTGTCCGAGTCAGGGTCCTTTTTATTTGACTGTAACTTTGGAAGTTGTGTTACCAATGCTTACTGTTTATTTGATACTCATTTGGTAATACAATTAATAAAAACAACAAGGTTTGGGTTCGTTCTTCAGATGACTGTGACGTTAACGTGTAAGCTCAATAATGAACTCCAGCTCAACCAACCATATTGTAATATCTAAGTAATCATCTTGAAATATGACATTAATAATTGTAATATACAGCCACAAATGTTCACAGTTTACAGCATTCGCACGCATTTTCTACAGGAAATGCATTTTCTAGCTCAATGTACCTTCCCGCAAAATATTGGACGAAAGAAACTCGGCTAGTAGTGCCAACAAAATCCATAGTATTACAACAAAAGTGCTCTAAACAAAGTAAATTATGAATGTATGTTCTCAATCGCCAAGTACGGGATTGAATATTAAAATAGTTTGGACACACCTTGTATAGATACTTCTGCATTTACTGGTTTTCACATCAGAATCAGAATCTCTTAGTTGGTCCTGCAGCGGGGAAATGTACAGCGTTACAGCAAAAGTGGGATGTAAAAAAGGCAAAAGATGTTTGTATGTCTTCAATTACCACTGACAGTCTCTTTGTTCACAGGACTGTGAAATGCACGAAGCACAACTGGAAGTTGAACGTGTCAACGATGAAATATGTGAACCCACCTGACAGTTTCTTGCAGGACGAGCTTGGTAAATTACATTTTCTTTGTAGATGTCCATCAATAGTTGTCTGTGTGAACTTTTGCACAGCCTTCCACTGCTGTTCTTCAAATCTTTATTCTTCAACTTCCACTTCTTGTTATTTCAACCAAATAGTTTGTCTCTCAGCAACTTCAGCTACAGAAATCAATCAATCAATCAATGTTTATTTATATAGCCCAATATCACAAATGTTACATTTGTCTCAGTGGACTTCACAGTGTGTACAGAATATCAGTATGACAATACGACACCCTCTGTCCTTAGAGCCTCTGTCCTTAGAGCCTCTGACCTTAGACCCTCACATCGTACAAAGAAAAACTTCCGAAAAAAAGAAAGAAACCATTCAAATATCAAAATATTCAGCACTTTCAGCACATGATGATGATCTCTGGGCTCACACAGGTGTTTGATAACGTTGTCACCAGTGTTTGAATTACCCATTTGCTTTCGGGGGAGCCCTATTTTTCCGTGCACATCCTGCTACTAAATATATCACACGCATGCCAGGGTTTCTGCTAGGATTTTTTCTCCGCGGTCAAATGTCCGAACAGAATTTATTTTACCGGACACATTTGAAACTTACCAGTCATGTTTCAATAATAATAATAAGAATTGTGTAACAGAGTTTCCTTTAGCAGGTAATTACCGGACTAGGACAGGATATGCTGATGTTTAAAACTCAGTTAATGGGGCTCGTTTTTATATTGCTTCAGTTTATAATCGTAACAGATCGAAAAATTCAGATTCATTTTTCAATAAATGATTCCACAAACAACAAACAACTTCATTATTACATTCAAAGAAACTACTTGTAGTAGATGAAGTACATTATTCAAAAGTTTACATTAACTTTGAATAATAACACGGGAGAAACGGATCCTCTCTTTTCCTCTCTCTCTCTCTCTCTCTCCTGACAGCCCGTCAGTTTCTCATGCAGCGCGCTAAACAGTGGGCGGGGCTTCAGGTCAGACTCAGCAGCTGATCTGATCTCTCTGTCGCGTCTGGTTACACTTCACTCGCGTTTATGTCCATATCGATCAGATCCAGCTTTCCTGATCGGCCTATAGAGAGCACAGATCAAACTATTAAGAGTGAATATCGGCCGGTAATGATCGGCGGCCAATCGATCGGAGCATCGGATATTTTGACCGGCAGATTTTGAATTTAACGGTTTTTATTCAATTTGACCAGCTAAAATCCGGTAATTACCGGCTAACGGAAACCCTAACGCACGCTCTGTTGACTGGCACAGCAGCGCGGATTCGATCAATTGCTATAAAATCACTCTGCTACTACTACAGACGGTGTCACTACGCCGGCGGCTGTGGCCGTTGTTGAAGCCTCTTCAGGCTCCACATCGGCAGGCCTCTCCCTCGGTGTGGAGCTGTCAAACTCGACCCTAACGCCGCTTATAGCCGGCCAACTAAAAGTTGTTCCGTTCACGTTGTCATTTTTAGACTCCTTCGCTTCTTTGCTTTTGAATCCAAAAGCTGCGACGCTTGGCTGTTTTCGTTTTGCCATATTTTTTATTACAAAGACAGAGTTAAAAAAATATCAATATGAACATTTCAAATACCGTGCCGGCATCGCCACCGTAACCACAGCAACGTAAGTAGCGTAAAGAATGCAGCGCCGCCACCAGTGGCGGATTTAGGATTGTAGGAGATCCGGGGCTTAGCCCAGGAGTTGTTGGGGAGGAGGGGGAGGGGGGGTTCAGGGGTACAGTGCTATTTTTTATAAGTGGGGGGTGGACCGAACATCCTTTAGGGGGGTTGTCGCCTCCTCTCGGGGGGTCCGGGGGCATGCTCCCCCGGGAAGATTTTTTTTAAATATTGAAGTTGAAAGCATCAATCTGGTGTACTTTGAGAGCAACATTAACCCTACCTTAATAACACCTTAAAGCGGACAAAAGGCACTGGAGAACACTCATTAACAACCTTTAATGAAGCAAACTAATGCCTTAACTCACTCAAATAGTCGTTTACTTATTAAGGTGAAACGAATGTGCGTAGAGTTTTAAAGGATGCGGATAGTCTCACCTTGATTCTGGTGCATTGCTTATCATTTTATAGATCTATTCTCATCCACCATCTTTGTTTGTGACGTAAAAAATGTGTAAGAGTCACGTTTCTGAATCGGACACTCTGAGTGGATGCAGTCACAGCCAATCGGAGTCTGATTCAGAGGGTTGCCTGTCAGTTCCGTTGTTATGTGTACTGAAACGAGAGCCGGTATAATTCCACGTGCGAAAACAAAATAAAAAATGGAATACGTTATTTTAGTGTCTTAAAAGTAGACTGAGGTATGAAGGGGTAACGTTACATCTTAGGATAATTTTTAGTCATGTTCTGTATACATACTAACATAAGGGTATACTTAGTGTGGTTACTCCATGTTTACTAGCTATAACATTAACGTCACATCACTCTTTTTCACTTCTTACTCAGTCAGCCAGAGTGCAGATATCACCATTAGATTCACAAACTTGAAACATCATCCATTTCTTCACTGCTGGTGATGACATTGTTGTTAGCTGCTGATACTGCTGCTGCTGCAGCTTGTGGCGCCTGCTTCGATGACAATAACATTCTAATATCCATAACTGTATAGGCTATTAGCTTAAAACTCGTCATGCACTAGGGAGGATCACTTCTACTTCTTCAGGGCAGGCTACGCAGTACGCAGGCTAATGTCCCGCAGCGGATGCCTCTCTGGTGGACTCCGGTACTGCACATTACTCCCAAGACGTTTTAAAAAAAAAAAAAAAATGTTATTTTTTTTTATTTTTTTAAGTGAAACATCCGGGGCTTTTCAGAAAACATCCGGGGCTTGAGCCCAAGTAGCCACCCCCTAGCGCCGCCACTGGCCGCCACGTACAGATGGCAACACCCAGAAATATTCACAAATATAAAAGAAATATTCAGAAACTGTAATGAACAATAACTATTATTTATTTCAAGAACTGTTATTTACAGAAACTCAACATTTCTAATCTGTGTGAAACAAATATGCACGATTGTTTTGGGATCCCCCTATTTATCTCAAAGTCGGCCTTCAGGGGAGCTCCGTCACTCTTCGGGGGAGCCAAGCTCCCCCTGGCTCCCCCCCATTTCGAACAGTGGTTGTCACCATGGTAACATTTGATCTCTGGGCTCACACAGTTGTTTGATAATACATATTTCAACAGAAACCACAACTATTTTCTTACCCCAACAAAACAGTTTTTTACTATTCCTCAACATAACCAGTAAGTTTAGTTTGAATTACTAACTTTGAACACATGTTTATTGTGACTCCTGGAGCTTAGTTCAACATGTAGGGCTACCCAGTGTTAGACAGAGGTGGAAGAAGTACTCAGATCTTGTACTTGAGTAAAAATAGAAGTTCTCGGATCTTGTACTTTAGTAAAAGTAGAAGTACTCAGGTCTTGTACTTGAGTAAAAGTAGAAGTACTCAGATCTTGTACTTGAGTAAAAGTAGAAGTACTCAGGTCTTGTACTTGAGTAAAAGTAGAAGTACTCAGATCATGTAGGCTACTTGAGTAAAAGTAGAAGTACTCAGGTCTTGTACTTGAGTAAAAGTAGAAGTACTCAGATATTCTACTTGAGTAAAAGTAGAAGTACTCAGATCTTGTACTTGAGTAAAAGTAGAAGTACTCAGATCTTGTACCAGAGTGTAGGAATACTCTGTTACAGTAAAAGTCCTGCATTCAAAATGTTCCTCAAGTAAAAGTAGAAAAGTATTCTCATCAAAATATAGTGAAAGTAGCGACAGTGAAAGTAGTCATTGTGCAGATTGGTCCATTTCAGAATAATATATATGATATGTTTTATAATGATTGATCATTAAAGTGTTCTCAAAGCTGGTGAAGGTGCAGCTAGTTTGAATGACTTTGTAGACTGCAGGGTAGCTTGTGGATTTACTCCAGGTGGAACTAAAGTCTGATTTAACACTTGATCATTCATCCACATCTGTGAAGATATTAAATACATGTAGTGGAGTCGAAGCACACAATTTACCTCTGAATTGTAGTGGAGTAGAATATACTTTGACTGAAAATGTACTACCTCAAATGTGAACTTAAGTACAATACTTGAGTAAATCTACTTAGTTACTTCACTGCTCCCCAGTGTGTTAGACAGTGATTCTGACCCTCACCAGCTGAGCATGTGTGTATTACCTAATTTACAGAAGTAGAGATTTTGGATAATGGGGTTCTTCAGTTGGTTGAGTTGAGCCCCGTCGACCCCTGGCTGGCGGACCCTCGAGAGCCCAAGGAGCTCCAGGAAGGAGAAGTGAAGGTTTGTTCCCAAGGCAATTCAAAGTGCTTTACAAAAATGAATAACCCAGGTACATGAATAAAAGTTACAGTCTTCCCGTGAAACTATAGTTCTTTTGACAGTTTTCTAACCTTTTATATTCCTTTCATCCTTCTCTTTCATCCATTTTGACTCTATGATTCAGCCTACCATAACAACATATTGACATCAGCTCTGACACCAACCATGTCCTGAACAGCGAATATGAATTGTTTCCATCAAATTGGTGATACAGGGTCTCACGTTTTAATAGGGTTAAACTGAAGACCTCCTTTCTGCACAATCCTTAAATTAAAGTACTTAAAGGTGGGGTAGGTAAGTCTGAGAAACCGGCTCGAGATACACTTTTTGTTATATTCCATGGAATGCTCTTAACATCCCGATAGCAATGAATATCTGAAGTGCTTTGACAATAAATCCATAAAAAAATCATCTCTGGAAGCCGTGGCGCTGTAAAAAGCACGACCAATCATCTGAGCCGGCCCGGCTAAAGTAACTGGATGGCCTACCTGCCTGTCAGCCTTCCATCTGTGCACAGTGGCGGAGCCAGGACATGTTCAGTGGGGTGGCCAGGATGGAACCAGTGATCATTTTGGGGTGGCATTGAAATCACTATTATATGAACATAAAAATACATCTCACTAGAAAATAAGGGGTTATTTAAGGCACCTTTAACACACCTCTACATTATTTGGGATTAAGTGGTGGAATAGATCAAATAATATTCAGTATATCTAACTATTTTTTTCGTATTCCTGCAGGCAAAGTATCAACAAAGCTTACATTATACAAATGTAATGCAATATACAGACTGTTTAGCTTATGGTGATCAGCAGCACTATGAGCTCATTCTCTCAGTGTATCATCAGGAATACAGAGACACATCATTTAAATAAGAGATTTTAAATTAAATGATAGGTTAAGAATAAACTTCTTAAAGTAAATTATTGGTTAAGAATAAACATCTTAAAGTAAATTATTGGTTAAGAATAAACTTCTTAAAGTAAATAACAATAAACAATAGCCCTTTACCCTGTAAGGCCCCCGGTTGTAATTTTACAACATTACTTTAAAGCTATCCTAAAAAAGTCAGTAAATGTTTTGTTTTTTTAAAAGACTACATTTACATAGTCAACAGGTCCTTTTGTTCAGCCTCACAATGCTATTGGGTGGTAAATGTGTTAGGTCCTGCCCTCTGGCCATACACGCCAGGGATTCTGGGCTCCATGGAAATATATCACATTGAGCCCCACCACCAGGCCCAGGCCACGCCAACCAAGCACAATGCTGTAACCACACCTCCAGAACCCAACCCACTCATTTATGCTTTAAATTACTCTACCTGTACAGGCTTGCATCTATCTTGTAGTCCAATACTAACTGCACAGTATTTACAGTGTGCAGACGTACAACATTCTGCTGCAATAGAATTCACTATTTGATATAAGACTAACATTCCTGACAATAGATCTCACTAGTCATCTTTTATGGTTTAAATGCATTTTAAATAACATTTTTGAATGGAACATTCTAAACATGAATGCATAAATACAAATAAATATAACTTAAATATGTGGAAAAATACTGTGTTTGAAATGTGTAATTGAAACTAGATGTTAGCTTTTTGTTTTGATATATATATTTTGTATTCCAGTCTCCCTTCAGATATGTTAAGTGGCATGGCATTCAACACAATGCTGCTCACCTCCTTCAGTTGGGAGAAAAGCTGGTTCAGGTTCAGCCTTATGGGGGGACAGGGCTGCTGAGCCTAGAGATGGATCTGTTGGTCCTGGCACCAGGGGGAGGGACAACTGATTTAGTATGAATAGCTGCTAATAATGTACCTGCATTTACTAAATGTCAGCTAAAAGAGCAGTGAAATTAAAAACCTGTATAGATATTAACAGTACTTAACCTCTTAAGCCCGAGGGTCCCCCCAGGGGACCCCTCCCACCGTTTTTTTATGAGACTATGTCTCAGGGCTTCTTAACATTTATGAAACTATTAATGTTCCATACCCTTTTAACGCTAAGAAACTCCGCTAACTGACAATGTGAACCATTTTTAGCTAAAAGAAACACAAGAGTAATACCAAGCCTTTGAATTAGCATGGAGCGAAAAAATGCTAACTAATGCTAACGGATTTTGCACAGCACTCACGGTAGAAATGCCCTTATTACTTATCGTAACTGCACAAACAAGATATACGATTTAAAGCTGAGACTCCACAGATTCCACACATGTAATATCATCACTGTAGGACCCCGAATTGCGGAGCTATCAGCCAGAAAAGAGAAAGTAAACAACATCCGGTTTCAAAAATATTATAATAATTTCGTCTTACCTTTTTTGATTTGTGATCAAAAGTTGTGTTCACCGGAATAAAAACGCCGCTCAAGGTTAATCCAATGTCTTTGTGTCACGTAGAAATTTTGACTGATAATCCTTCATCATATTTATGGCAATCTACTGAGTATAAAATTTCGCCGTCCAGGCGTGCACTTTTAGATATGCTTTGTCCGTTTCTCTATTACGTCCGCTATGGTAATGTTTACGTTGATTTGGGAACTGCCCATCGATTCTATTGGTTCTGATGGTTAAGAAAAAGGTGTAAATCACACGAAT
Source organism: Pogonophryne albipinna (assembly GCA_028583405.1). NCBI lineage: Eukaryota > Metazoa > Chordata > Actinopteri > Perciformes > Artedidraconidae > Pogonophryne > Pogonophryne albipinna. The sequence continues at coordinate 17,760,198 of CM053263.1, read as the reverse complement.
CGACCAATGGGTTCCAGAGATATGGTCCTGCGTAAAGTATAAAGAATGCCAGCCAGTTTAAGTACTTTACGCAGGCGGCTTCATTTATTGTTTACTACTCACAGCAGGCATTACAGCAGGACCCAGAGCGCACGGAGCCCAGAGCGGACAGCAGATAACGGAATTGCAGTTTTATTGCTTATAGATTATCAGAACATTTCAAAGGGGACACAGCCACATTGGATATTAACCTATGGATTAACTACATCATCGTTTTTATCGTTTTAATGCCATTGAAGATCAGTTTAGACCAGGCAAAGACGAAGGTAAGCCATTAGCCTAGCGCATGCTAGTACCTAACTCCACTTGTTTTGATGTACGTTTTTGTTGATAACGTCGCAAGTTTGTATCTTTCAGTGTTGAGGTGGGCACCGTTAGATTCTGTGTCTTTACGATCAAAAACGATGTGTTGGATGTGCAGCTAGGATAAGTAATAAGGGAGCTAGGATAAGTAATAAGGGAGCTAGGAGTGATTTTCGGTGCAGTAATAGGTTAGCATTTTTCGCTCGGGGCTAATTCAGATGCTCACTGTTAGCATTGTGTTTTTTTTGAAAAAATAAATGAAAAAGATCAGTTAAATGAGTTTTTCCCCGTTATATGGATATAAAATATTCATAGTTTATTAAATAGTAAGGTTCCTTAGACGTTGTTTCCTGCAAATGACGCGATTTCGGTCCGTGGGGCCTATAAGTGCTATATAAATAAACTTGCCTTGCCTAAGAGGATAACAGAGTATGTTCTTATATTTTATTTTTATTTTTTATTTTTTTCACAACAGTTGTATTTGGATGGAATGAATACCTATAGTGAAAATTCAAAGTAATAAAATGATTTTTACAGTGAAAAAGTTCAAATGGAACTGATGGTTCCCAAATTACCCAGAGGTGAGTCCGCCTGGACTTTATTTTTCTAAACCTCTCTAAAAAGGTCAAATTTAACTTGTTTTGCATCAATCTTGATACAGGGTACTTATTATATGTTATAGTTTGGATTCCTAAAGCTTTTAGTCTACTAACCCATCATTCAAGGGTGGTTTTTACTATAAGTAATGGGTATTTTTTAGGCGGACATTAGAATTTACATGTTTTTACTATGTTCCATCTGAATTTACTTTAAAATAAAAACATCTATATTGATTCTGACACTTCTACATCCAACTCACAGATGTAACCTTGCTTTGAGAGAAAAGATGATTAATTTACCCCTTTTAGAAGTGAAGATATAGTCTTTGTTGTGTTAGTGGCATTTTCGAGCCTGAAACCTGAAAAACAGGCTCAGGGCTTAAGAGGTTAATGTCAGCTTAGTAAAAAAAACACAACAATCATTATTTAAAGACACATTTCCACCACTCATGGACCACACCCACCTTTTCTTTGAAAAACTGGGTGACATACTGTCGCCCTCTATTGTCTTTCTCTCCTTTCTTTTCTCTTTTGAAAGCCTGACTTTGTGAGTCGTTGAGACATGATATACAACTACACACGTAAGTACTAGCATCCCTGCTCCTCACATGCTCTCACTCTCTGCTAGAAAGTGCCGTTTGGAGGCGGAGGCAGGACCAAACCATTACATGTAAATAGAAGGGGGTGTACAAACTAGAGGCTTAGGATAATTAACTTTTGGAAGAAAAGAAGTTAAATGAATTGTAAGTTTAGTGAGTACATTATCAATATAACGTCCTATTAATGTTAATTCTTGATGAATGATGAAAGGTTACTTAAATATTTTTTTCTTAATGTTCTAAAATAGTTTGGTCCCCCGTGGTGATGGTGTTTGGGGTGGCCAATAGGGTGGCCAGGATTCAGCTGGGGGATGACCACGGCCACCCCCCAGCTCCGCCACTGTCTGTGCACAAACTCATCTCGTGCCCTCATTGGTCATGTGCGCGTTCGTGTGTGTTGGAGGAGGGGCTCTGTAAGGAAGTGGCAGATTTTTTCCGGCTGTGTATTTTCAAATTCTAGCGCACTCGAGCTGGTTTCTCCAAAATTACCTACCCCACCTTGAAGTCCTAGATAACATGTACCTTAGAGAGTCTTGAGCATGTTTTTCTCTTCAGTGATGTTTTTGCTAAATGTCTGTTCCCTTCTATCTTGTCTTAAAAACCCTTACCCTACCCCTATATAAAGCATGTTTTAAACACCCCACAGGTGACGTACATCACCCACGCCTGCATGGAGCTGCAGTTTGGGGAGACTCGCTTCATGTTCGATCCGTGGTTAAAGGGTCCTGCTTTTGCCCGAGGATGGTGGCTCCTCCACGAGCCTCCAGCAGACGCCATGGACAGACTGTGCTCTGCAGATCTCATCTACATCAGCCACATGCACTCCGACCACCTCAGGTAAACTCTTCCACTGTCGTCACCTTTTATAATAACTCCTTAAAAAGGAGTTAAAGGTCCCCCATTATACTGTTTTTCATCAATATATTATAGGTCTCAGATATATACAGAACATGTCTCTGATTGGCTGAAACACCAAACAGATCATTGCAGCATTACCCATAATCCCCTCTGTTTCAGCCCTGTTTCCAAAGTGCTGATTCTCTGTCTGTTACTTTAGATGAAAATAAGGAGCCCCTCCCCACGCCCCTCTGAGAGACATTTGGTTACAAAGAACTCAATGGTGCTCTAGGAGGAGATTCAGGTGATAAGGTGGGGGGGGGGGGGGGGGTTACCGGTTGCTGATTGGCTAATGGTTACACAAGACAAAACATCGTTATGACATCATCAAGTGTCCAAAATCTGATCAGCTCATTTTCAGACAGGTTTTTATATAAATGGATCAAAAAGAGAGAAAATCTTTGTTCCTGAAACTTTCAGAGTCTCTTTACACAGAGGGGACACATGTTGATGTAGAAGAGACATGGAGAAGAGGGGACACATGTTGATGTAGGAGAGACATGGAGAAGAGGGGACACATGTTGATGTAGAAGAGACATGAAGAAGAGGGGACACATGTTGATGTAGAAGAGACATGAAGAAGAGGGGACACATGTTGATGTAGAAGAGACATGAAGAAGAGGGGACACATGTTGATGTAGAAGAGACATGAAGAAGAGGGGACACATGTTGATGTAGAAGAGACATGAAGAAGAGGGGACACATGTTGATGTAGAAGAGACATGTAGAAGAGGGGACACATGTTGATGTAGAAGAGACATGGAGAAGAGGGGACACATGTTGATGTAGAAGAGACATGAAGAAGAGGGGAAACATGTTGATGTAGAAGAGACATGGAGAAGAGGGGACACATGTTGATGTAGAAGAGACATGAAGAAGAGGGGACACATGTTGATGTAGAAGAGACATGAAGAAGAGGGGAAACATGTTGATGTAGAAGAGACATAAAGAAGAGGGGACACATGTTGATGTAGAAGAGACATGAAGAAGAGGGGACAAATGTTGATGTAGAAGAGACATGAAGAAGTGGATTTTGCATAATAGGCGACCTTTAAGTTGAACTCATACCATATACAGCGGTTCCCAAACTTTTCCAACTCAGGGCCCACTTAAGAATCTATTCTTTTTTCGCGGCCCACATTCAACCATAAACAATACGGAGGCTAAATAAAGTTCTGATTGGTCAACTCAGAACATGTGACATGTTGTTAATCCAGTAGAACAGACCGCTGTCAAGGACTGTAATGACCGTTGCTAAGGAGGATCAAGAAAGAGAAAGGAAAAGAGGTTCAAATTAAAAAAAATCTTAATAATGAAATGTTTCCACACAAATCATATTGTTCGCAGGCCCACTAGGGGGGGGGGACATATAAGCATAGTTTACTATATACATTAAGGACCTAAAGGGGGCTGAATATTATCCTGTTTTTATCACTTGTAAAAACATTTTAGTTTTAGTTTCTCAATGTGCAGCCAATTATAGAGACTTAGTAAATAAATGATTGATAAGTGGTGAAATGTTGACGTATAGATATATATAGAGCACCGGGTAAGGGTACCTGCACTGAAAAAACTGAACCGTTGACTTTAATGAAATGTATTACGTCAACAGATTTCACATAACTGTATTAGGTTAGTTGAAAGCAATAATATTACGTTTAAATAAAAACACATTTGCTTCATCTTAATTATTGCTTTCAACTAACCTAATACAGTGAAATGTGTTGATATGATACATTTCATTAATTTTCAGTTTTTTAACCCGCAAAAGAGGTTTAGATAAATAGATAAAAACAAGCATTAATAGCTGGTTATCATAACGTCATTCAATTATTATTGTTTTTTACTAACAGAAACATGGTGCGAAATAGTCTACCTTCTTTTTCCGTCACTAAGATGACCTGTCCTGTCTTTTCTAGTTACCAAAAGTCTATTCAGAGAGGAGGTTTTACTTGCAATTTTGTATAAATTGTGATTAGGACTTTGCCAATAACTGTATATCTGTGATTTGAACCGTCCTTTATTTTGTAGTTACCCAACATTGAAAGACTTGGCAAAGAGGAGGCCAGATGTACCCATTTATGTTGGGGACACTTCGAGACCTGTCTTCTGGTTAGTACAGTCTTTGAGCTCGCTTTAAAGGTGGGGTAGGTAAGTTTGAGAAACCGGCTCGAGATACTCTTTTTGTTATATTCCATGGAATGCTCTTAACATCCCGATAGCAATGAATATCTGAAGTGCTTTGACAAAAAATACATTAAAAACATGTCATCTGTGGAAGCCGTAACGCTGTAAAAAGCACGATCAATCATCTGAGCCGGCCCGGCTAAAGTAACTGGATGGCCTACCTGCCTGTCAACCTTCCATCTGTGCACAAACTGATCTCGTGTCCTCATTGGTCATGTGCGCGTTCGTGTGTGTTGGAGGCGGGGCTCTGTAAGGAAGTGGCATATTTTTTCCGGCTGTGTATTTTCAAATTCTAGCGCACTCGAGCTGGTTTCTCCAAAATTACCTACCCCACCTTTAATTCATTACATCTGTTACTTAAAATAATACTTTTCTTTAAATGTGTTTTAATGCCCCTTTTGTTCCTTGATACAACAGGTATTTGGAGCAAAGCCAAGTCCCACTGACCAACATCAATGTTGTTCCTTTTGGAGTCTGGCAAAATGTAATGACAAATACTTTCGTAAAATATGTGTGAATATAGGCTGTTATAATGGAATAATAATGAATAGACTCCGCTAATTGTTCACTACACTGTCCCTTGGTCTGCTTCAGGTGAACGAACACCTAAGATTCATGATCCTGATGGACGGTGTGCACCCCGAACTTGACACCTGCCTCATTGTTGAATATAAAGGTGCATTTTTGTTTTCAATTTTAAATGTTATTACAAGAGATGCATGACTTTCATAAGATAACCCTTAATTGGTGTCTGTATCCACTATCCTGTGACATTTAACAGGCTGTGTCCATGTGTAAAGTGGGTGTTATACCAGTGTAAGAACTGTGTTACATGGGTGTAATATAGGTCTAACAGTGTAATATGGGTGTAATATTGGTGTTACATGGGTGTAATATAGGTCTAATAACAGTGTAATATGGGTGTAATATGGGTCTAATAACAGTGTTATATGGGTGTAATAACAGTGTTATTACAGTGTAAAATGGGTGTAATATTGGTGTAACATGGGTGTAATAACAGTGTTATGTATCAAAAGCAATCAAATAATTGTGTTTCTGTTTTAGGTCACATGATCCTGAACACTGTGGACTGCACCAGGCCAAATGGAGGCAAGTTACCCAACAATGCGGACTTAATGATGAGTGACTTTGCTGGAGGAGCATCTGGATTCCCCATGACCTTCTTTGGGGGGAAATACACAGGTGAGACTCATTACATGTTACATTTCTATAACTACTTGAATCTTCAATAGGCAACTATTATGCTCCGAATAAGTAGAGAAACATGATAAGGTAGATCTCCAACAAAGACACAAGACAGGGGGATGCCCTGTTATTAAAACCTAAAGCCCTGTAGGATCTGTCTGTTTCTTTATTTGTCTGTCTCCGTGCGATATTTTCAGGTTTGGGTAAAATAACACAGACAGGGGTTATCCAGGTTGTAACAATAAGCAAGCTTTATTCAAAAACTGAAAACAAAACAAAGAAAAACTAACCGAGTGAAACAAGGTCAAGGCAAAAGGAACAAGAACAAACTCACGGTCAGGAACATGTAGATTACATTGACGACGATCGGACAAGGAACACAAGGGAAAGCAAGACTAAATACACAGAAGGGTAATCACAAGACAAGACACAGCTGGAGAGGGGAGGTGAAACACAGGGGGGGGGGGGGGGCAGCAAGTGAACACAATCACACAGGAGGGAAACTAAAGACAGGAAGGCAAACACAGGAAGTAGGACCAGACAAGACACACTGAGCAAAACATTTCAAAATAAAAAGGTGGAAAATGGCAACACAAATCCAAAACCATGACAGAAATATGATATATGTATCCTGTCCTTAGCCGCTTTCACACCAAGTACTTTGCCGTACTTAGTGCCCGGCACTTTAGTGCCCCATGGAACTAAGTACAGATTGCGTTCACACCGGAATAAGTTCCTGAGCGAGGATTAGGAAAATTAAGCCGCTGACGTCACTTCTTCTTCTTCTGCTTTGGGTTTACTGGCAGGCCGCAAATCACTTCACGGCGTATACTGCCACCCGAAGTCCCCGGAGTTGGGGACTGGCTTCAGTAGAAGCTGCTGGGACTCCCAGCAGCTTCTACTGAAGCCTTCCGAGTAAATCGCCAGAACGCCGACACCTCTTCATCTCCACCGCTCCCATGTTTTTTTGTGTGTTGCCATAAGTTATTCTCTCTCCGTTGGTGCGCGGGGCTAATGCTAATGCTAATAATGCTAATGCTAGCAAATACAAATACTTCACAAAACTTTTCCGAGTTTTACGGGGCGTGGTTTGCAATTCGCCCAGCCAATCGAAATTGTTACTTTTTTCTCCCATAAAAGTCCCACCTCTCTAGCAGGCACTAACAATGGGGGTTTAAGTTCTCGGAACTAAGTACTCTTTTTGGTGTGAACGCAAAATTCCAGGCACTAACGGAACTAAACGGGAAAAGTACGGGGAAAAGTACTCCGGTGTGAACGCGCCTATTGTCTTTCAACCACTTATCAAACACGGCCTAAACATTTCCATTAGCAGAAACACGCTTCAGTTTCAAAAACGCTGCAAATTTAAAAACACAAATGTGGCAAAACACAAGACACATCTTCACTAACTGGACAACACATGCACAGCAGCATTCAGAAAGCGCATGTGTTGTCAAGTTGGTGGTTATGTTTTTTCATTTGCTTGTGTTTTTTGTGCATTTGTGTGTTTATATTTGCATCGTATTTGAAGCTGCAGCGTAGTTTATAAGAAGGCAGGCAGCCTCCCATAAGTTGGGAACAGGGGTAAGAAAAATGTGTTCAAATCCTCCCCAAAATGAGTGCTGTTAGTGTCCACTAGGGGTGTAACGGTTACGTGTACCGTTACACCCCTAGTGTCCACCCATGGCCACATTATGTTTAGTTAGCCCCGCAATGCAGAAAATAACCGTGATGCCCTCATGTTTGTCACCAGATTCCTGGAAGGAAACTTTTATCAAAAACGAAAGGGTGAAGCTGCTGAATTACAAATCTGCGCTGGTGAAGTCCCTGGGTCCCAAGATCTACTGCCCGTTCGCTGGCTATTTCGTGGAAGCTCATCCATCAGACAGGTAGAACTTGCTCAGATTTCTTAGAGGAATACTAGTGGATGATAAATAAGACATGGGTTTAAAAGCTCTTTATTTTTCCCCGGTTGAAAAATGAAGATATGTTTAGCTCTAAATCAGACTTAGTTAATGTGGAGTTTAGCTTGGAGAGATCTATGTGAATAAAAAGTAGGAGAGACGATGATAAGTTGACCCAGACCCTGTTTCCAGAAAACGTTGGCCATCATGTGACAAATTCAGGAAGTTAAACATTTATATCTGGATAAGATGGAAAGAAGCAAATGAAATAAACGTGAATGATAATTTTCTCTCCAAGTAACAGCCCACACTTTGGTCTGTCCGGAGAATTAAACAGGCGACCCTTTGTTTCCCAAGCCAAGTCCCAATAACAATGATTTGCGAGTATATGTAGTATACCAATCATATCTGTGAATAATTTACCTAAGAAGAGCGGTCCTTTTGACATTGCACCACAGTAAAATGATGTCTGAAGTGGCCTATTTCAGAATAATATATATTTTAAAACTGTATTGTAATTAAATCTGTTTGCAGTTGTAAACGCTCATTTTTTATTATTTAGAAAGGCCTTCTTTCACAACAACAGGAAAGAGAATGGATTAGCTGGTAGGGTGTGCAGGAAATGACATAATCCAGTAGAACGTCAAAGGAAAGTGTGTATTATTAAATATGTGTTTTTATTTGTTTTATGTGATTTAATCCTAAAAAGTCAGACGATCAATTTACCCAATAATGATTTAATTTAAGTCACAGTCATATTTTAAGGGCGTTTTGCCACAGGTGCGTTCTTAAATTCAAATGATAGGAGACACTGAGAAATACTTTTAGATATCTCCATTGTTCATCCGTCTTCATAAGTCTCTACTGTGTTCTGTGCATACAGATCCATTAGGGAAACAAACATCAAGAACAGTGCAGAGAACCTCAACGCGCTGATCAATAAAGTTGCACCAGACATCAAAACATGGACGCCCAAACCAGGCAGTGTGCTGGACCTCGGCCTCGCTCTGAGAGACCCCACTAACAGGTTGACAACGCTTAAGTGTGTGTGTGTGTGTGTGTGTGTGTGTGTGTGTGTGTGTGTGTGTGTGTGTGTGTGTGTGTGTGTGTGTGTGTGTGTGTGTGTGTGTGTGTGTGTGTGTGTGTGTGTGTGTGTGTGTGTGTGTGTGTGTGTGTGTGTGTGTGTGTGTGACAACACATTATTCTACAAGCAAAACCCATTAACATGATTCTTGTTTTTAAATGAATGTCTTACAGCACTTTCAAACAATCTTACAGAGTTAGCATTAATAAGCTAGTTATCTACGGCTATCCTTTTTTTGAGGCATTTAGGCTTTGTCTTTTAGCATAACATTATGGATGTTTTCATTCATTCCACGAGCAAAACCATGATTCTTGTTTTTAAATGAAAGTCTGCCAGCACTTTCAAACAATCTGACAGCGTTAGCATTAATAAGATAGCTTACTATGGCTGTCCTTTTTGGACATTTAGACTTAGCATTAGCAGTTAGCATTAATAAGCAAGCTATCTAGCTTAACTCCCTCCCCCAAGACCTCTGTGAGTCTGAGTCCCTCACCCTGTTCCAGTCCCGCCTCAAAACCCACCTCTTCCACTCTGTATATCCATAAGCCCCCCCCCCCCTCTTAACCAACTTCCTCCTGACTGCTTTTTTGTTTTGTTTTTGTTTGTTTTTTTGTTTTTGTTTTGTCTACCCTCCCTCCCAAATGGAAAGCGTCTTTGGGTTCAAGAAAAGCGCTATAGAATATAATTTATTATTATTATTATTATTATTATTATTATTATTATTATTATCTTAACATGATTCTTGTTTTTAAATGAATGTCTTACAGCACTTTCAAACAATCTTACGGAGTTAGCATTAATAAGCTAGTTAGCTACGGCTATCCTTGTTTTTAGGCATTTAGGCTTTGTCTTTTAGCATAACATTATGGATGTTGTCAATAATTCCACAAGCAAAACCTATATACATGGTTCTTGATTTTAAACGATTCTCTGACGGCACTTTCAAACAATCTTACAGAGTTAGCATTAATAAGCTAGCTAGCTACGGCTGTCCTTTTCTTGGTACATTTTTTAGACTTGACATTAGCAGTTAGCATTAAAAGCTAGCTAACTATGGTTTAGAAAATGTGCCAGTCACAGTTAAAAAGGCTTTTGTCTACCCCTGTCTGAACTCAAAGCATTATTTAGAAAAAGTACTTTTGAGAACAGAGAATAGGAATCGTGCCCAGACTACAAAATAGGCTATATAAAGATTGTGCTGATTAATATGATAATTTAAACTACACACATGGAGACCCATCATAAGTTCACCTTCTTTGTATGTGTTTATTTCTTTCATTACACAACCAAACACAGAGCGGCCATCACTGATCCCCCGGCTAATGCACAAATCTACAAGGACAAATGGGATTTCGACTTGTATTTGAATGAACTAAACGGCGCCATCGGCTCTGAGATATTCAAACATAAAAGCTGGATCCAATTCTATTACTCCTGGGCAGGCTTTAAAAACTACAACCTTGTCATGCGGGTAAATATAAACTTGACATAGAAGACCCTCTTTCTGTTCTTTTGTAGAATCGCAGATACTTTTGCAAAACCTTCCTGAGCGTTGTAAAGTAATCATGTTCACCATCTTAGCTTAGCATTTTGAGCATGCTAACATTTGCTTATTACCAATAAACAAAATTACATTTAGCATATTTGGAAATACGTGTTGAAATGTGAGTTAATGATTTGCTGGCAATCTTAAATAATGCCTGAGATCATATATTATATTATATTTTATCGAGATGCCGCTAGCATGGCTAATAACCAGCTCAACAGAAACTAGCTAGCCCTCTTGTCCTTTCTTGCTGTTGCTTGTTGATGCGTTTTTGATCCGGAGCACATTTTTTCACACAAATATATAAGGTGATCGAGACAAAGGACAACTTTGAACCCCATGCTGGTGGCTACGACTACTTGGTGGACTTTTTGGATCTGTCCTTTCCCACCGCCAGGCCTGGCAGAGAGCACTTCTACATTGAGGTGAGACATAGGAAATATTTAAACTCTAATACACAAAAAATCATCTTAAGTCATTTACAAAGAAATCCAGCTCAATGCTCATCAACCCAGCAGAGGTGGAAGAAGCACTTAGATCCTTTACTTAAGTAAAAGTATAAATACTTTGGTCTGAAAATACTTCATGACAACTGAAAGTCCGATATTCAAAATGCTACTTAAAGGAGACCTATCATGCTATATTTGAATAATATATTGTAGGGCCATACCTATATAAGGTATATTTATACGTTTTCTTTTTCAAAATACCAAACAGATCATGCATTTTAGCCATGCCTCATTTCGCTCTATTTTGCTCTCCTCCACCCTGTCTTTGCATGCGCTGCAGCTGACCACGCCCCCCTGCAAAGGAGGGGGCCGAGTTACGAGTGTCATGTTACCATGCTGTTACCATGCCATGGCAACCTCTCATTCCCCTGATTGGTGGAGAGTTGCCCATATAGGCGGAGCTCCTCGTCACTGACATCAGACTATTTTCAAATCTGGATCAGTCTGTATCAGATCCGTTCCAGCCCCGTTTTTAGAGATTTGGGTATGGAGGAAAAGAGAGAGGGTTTTGTTTTCTGACACTTGGTGAGTTCCCTGACACACCGGGGACACATATTCATGTATAAAAGACGTACAAAGGTGCATTTTGCATGATAGGTCCCCTTTAAGTAGAATATAGCCAGCTAAATGTACTTAAAGTATCCAAAGTACACATGCACCATGGCCGTTTTGAAAGTATTATATTTTTACGGAATATTAAAGGTAGGGTAGGTACGAATGGAGAAACCAGCTCGAGTGCGCTAGAATTTGAAACTACACAGCCGAAAAAAATCTTCCCCTTCCTTCAGACTTCCTCACAGAGCCCCTCCTCCAACACACACGAACGCGCACATGACCAATGAAGGCACGAGATAAGTTTGTGCACAGATGGAAGGCTGACAGGCAGGTAGGCCATCCAGTTACTTTAGCCGGGCCGGCTCAGATGATTGGTCGTGCTTTTTACAGTACCACGGCTTCCACAGATGACATTTGTTTATGGATTTATTGTCAAATCATTTAATGTATTCATTGCTATCGGGATGTTAAGAGCATTCCATGGAATATAACAAAAAGTGTTTCTGAAGTGAATGACCTACCCTAACTTTAAGTGATTCGTTATTTGTATTGCTTACAAATACATGTAGGACATTATAGACAATTTAAGTTTGTTTTGTAATAAATATGTAATAAGGTACTGCAGGATATCATTTAAAAACGTCATGTGTTTTATATGTAAACAGTAGCTGGGAACTATTATTGTTAGTAAATGTAGTGGAGTAAAAAGGACACTTAATGTTCCAAAATGTAAGGGGAGTAAAAGTATAAAGTAGCATTAAGTGGAAATACTCAAGTGAAGTACAAGTATGACAAAATAGTACTTGAGTGAATGTACGTTACGTCCCACCTCTGCAACCCATGAACGGTCTGTCGTAGACTCTTGTGAGGCGCATTATTTTACTCATCAGAGTTCCTGTTTCGTTCATGCAGCTTCAATGTTTTCTTGGTTTCATCCCTAAAGATCAAAAACCGGATCAGCGTGATGAGATCTGCAGTGCTGCACGGCCGTCTATGGGATGATCTGTACATCGGCTTCCAGAACCACATAAGCCGAGACCCGGATATCTACCATCACAAGTAAACACACTTTGTCTCATTTGCATTGTATTTCAGTAGTAAACAGAAAACACCAGAAAGATCCCAGCAGTCTTTCGATTACTTCAGCACTTCTGAGCACTTCTGTTCTACTTATGACGTAAGTTTTCATAACAAGACACAGGTCTGAGATAGTAAGTTACACATGCCAACTTATAGAGTGGTGCAGGAACGAGTCCTAAAACCCGGAAGTGAGTCAGCATTTCACCACTTCCTGTTCCCTCGTCTCAGACTCAATGGTTTTTTTGAACTAGTTTCTGGAAAATATCTGGAAATAAGCTCTGTGGTTGACACAAATGTAAGAGACAGATCACGTTTTGTTCTACGACATTAAATACGTGACCCCACTGGTGATTCTTGAAGAGTTTACGTGTCTGAAAAACGAAGGTTGTTAACAAGTGGCTGAATAGGACTACAGAAGTTGTCGAGGTCGTTGTACATCATTACGCCGAACACGTAAACACTCCCGCTAAGTTTGTTTGCCCTGTTCTGCTTGAAAGCAAGTACCTGCCTCCTGTAAACTGTTCAAACAACACTTCAACTTGTACAATTTTGAATATGGATCTTAAGTTGGCGTGACGTTGAAGTCGTGCGACCCAGCTGTACTCGGCTGTAGTTCCTTTAGCATAACGTTAGCATTTTGCTTCTGGCCATTAGGTCTATGATTAGAAAATGATAAAAGTAGGGTCAACATGTGGAGATTATCCAGCTGAACAAAACGTGCATTTATCAAACAGGTTCGTTTTCCAAAGATCTTATTTTTTACAATATTCCAAAATCCTATGGAGAAATTGCTTTTTTGTCGAGGGAACCCATGCGCAGCTTACTTCCGGGTCGGCCTCCAAAAATACGTCATCACTGCAGCACTCTATTGTAAATGTTTTTAACGTTAATGTGTCCTGTCGGTCTCTAGGTTCTGGAACCACTTCCAGACAGAGCTACCAGTTTCCGCACCAGACTGGGACGAGTTCCTGCAGCAGGCAGAGATGGGTTCGTCCTGTGAATTGATGTGAATATGACTTATTGTTGTGGTCTGGTATGACCAGTTGCTTATGGTAACTAATGATCGAAAGCTTTAGCAGGGCTTGCATCCGAGATAGTCAATTTGCCTTACTGAAGGACATTTCTTTCGTTGTTCAGTAAGGCAAATTGAACGAAATTGGCATTTTTGCATACTTAATTTTAGCAGGTGAGAGATAAACATTTAACTTAAATAAAAGTTGATTAGTGACGTAAACTTAGTGTACTTCGTCTGGAGACACTTTTACTTCTCCCCAAAATGATGTTTCTCTCACTGTAGCTTCAAAGCATGAAGAGAATACTGGGAAATGGAGTACATTCATTATGTGGTGACACTGGAACCTAGAAGGTCTGGATTACAATAATGCAATAATAATTCGTAATAATTATTAGTTCAGACCCTGTTCCTCTTGTGTGTGTTTCCCTTTCTACTGCCTTTCAAATACAACAGACTCTTTTCCAGGAGAGTTTTATTAATGTAATCATAGGGAGTGTTGCTCACTTACACAAACACTACAAAGAGGTTAACAAATGTGTGAAGGAACCACCTGCAAGTGACATGCTGACAAAGGGGAGAAAATTGAGCTCTAAAGTAACATACATGTAATACCTTAAAGGTCACCTGTTATGCAAAATCCTCTTCTTCATGTCTCTTCTACATCAACATGTGTCCCCTCTTCTTCATGTCTCTTCTACATCAACATGTGTCCCCTCTTCTTCATGTCTCTTCTACATCAACATGTGTCCCCTCTTCTTCATGTCTCTTCTACATCAACATGTGTCCCCTCTTCTTCATGTCTCTTCTACATCAACATGTGCCCCCTCTTCTTCATGTCTCTTCTACATCAACATGTGTCCCCTCTTCTTCATGTCTCTTCTACATCAACATGTGTCCCCTCTTCTTCATGTCTCTTCTACATCAACATGTGTCCCATCTTCCTCATGTCTCTTCTACATCAACATGTGTCCCCTCTTCTTCATGTCTCTTCTACATCAACATGTGTCCCCTCTTCTTCATATCTCTTCTTCATCAACATGTGTCCCCTCTTCTTCATGTCTCTTCTACATCAACCTGTGTCCCCTCTGTGGAAAGAGACTCTGAAAGTTTCAGGAACAAAGATTCTCTCTCTTTTTGATCCATTTCTATAAAAACCTGTCTGAAAAGGAGCTGATCAGATTTTGGCCACTTTATGATGTCATAACGATGTTTTGTCTTGTGTAACCATTAGCCAATCAGCAACCAAGGTAACCCCCCCCCCATCACCTGAATCTCCTCCTAGAGCACCATGGTGTTCTTTGTAACCAAATGTCTCTCAGAGGGGCGTGGGGAGGGGCTCCTTATTTTCATCTAAAGTAACAGACAGAGAATCAGCACTTTGGAAACAGGGCTGAAACAGAGGGGATTATGGGTAATGCTGCAATGATCTGTTTGGTGTTTGGAGCCAAACACTTCAGAGACATGTTTTGTATATATATGAGACCTATATTGATTAAAAACAGTATAATAGGGGACCTTTAAGTTTAATTGAAACACTATGTGAAACACGTCTGATTCCTAGTTAACATTGAAGAGCAAACGTGGAAAAAGGTTGGATAAAAAGCAGAGACTAAATGTCAGTGTGTGTGCTGTGTTCATGTATGTGTGATACATATTCTATCTATCTATCTAAAAAACCCAAAATGTGCAATCATTGCTAATTAGTCCAATGTTGTCTTTATATAATTACATATATACAATCAGGGGCATTCAACACGCTTTTGATTGGTTATCAGGGTGGTGTGTTGGTATCAATGAAGTATAAGTTTTGATAATGTTATTGGTATTTATAGTCCATAATTAATTAGCACTGTATGTGGAGACATGGAGTGTTTTTCTGAAAATATCCTGGTTCTGGTGAAGCATAGAAATCTTACCTGAAAATGAAAAAGTATCAATGTAATAATATTGATACTGCTGAAACAATTTCATAACATTCATCTGTTACTTAGTAATTATTTATCTATTATCTAATATATCATTCCAATAACTTGTACTATTCCACTTTTTTTCTTTTTTGTATTACTTTTAATATAATATACTTTAATATTGTTTTAATATTGTCTGCTTATCTGTATTATTGTGTTGCATTGTTGGAGAAGCCTGTGACCTAAGATTGTCAACGTCATAATTACAATGAGCTATGTTAGTTTGACAATAAAGAACCTCGAACCTTGTATTGATGTGAGTGTAAGAGTGAGGGTGAAGGATCACACTAAGGGTTTCTTTGTTAAGTATTAATCATGTCAACAATAATAATCAATTGATGCACTTTCAATTAAAATTAAAAACATACTTGATAAAAAACTGTTTGTGGAGTTCCTTGTTGAGCATGTGTGGAAAGGAACACAGGGATTTTTGCCTTTGCAGAAAATAAGTCTTTGCAAACTGATATTCAACTAAACATATTTAACAAAGGAAGGACTAATATCTGACATACAAGTTTTTCTTACTGTAACTTTAAAGAGGCCTTATTGAGCTTTTTGGGCTGTAGTCCCAGTAGAGACACCACATACTGATATACACCTGAACATCAGCAGGAGAGGACTCTTTAAAGTAGAGACACTACATACTGATATACACCTGAACATCAGCAGGAGAGGACTCTTTAAAGTAGAGACACTACATACTGATATACACCTGAACATCAGCAGGAGAGGACTCTTTAAAGTAGAGACACCACATACTGATATACACCTGAACATCAGCAGGAGAGGACTCTTTAAAGTAGAGACACTACATACTGATATACACCTGAACATCAGCAGGAGAGGACTCTTTAAAGTAGAGACACTACATACTGATATACACCTGAACATCAGCAGGAGAGGACTCTTTAAAGTAGAGACACTACATACTGATATACACCTGAACATCAGCAGGAGAGGACTCTTTAAAGTAGAGACACTACATACTGATATACACCTGAACATCAGCAGGAGAGGACTCTTTAAAGTAGAGACACCACATACTGATATACACCTGAACATCAGCAGGAGAGGACTCTTTAAAGTAGAGACACTACATACTGATATACACCTGAACATCAGCAGGAGAGGACTCTTTAAAGTAGAGACACCACATACTGATATACACCTGAACATCAGCAGGAGAGGACTCTTTAAAGTAGAGACACTACATACTGATATACACCTGAACATCAGCAGGAGAGGACTCTTTAAAGTAGAGACACTACATACTGATATACACCTGAACATCAGCAGGAGAGGACTCTTTAAAGTAGAGACACTACATACTGATATACACCTGAACATCAGCAGGAGAGGACTCTTTAAAGTAGAGACACTACATACTGATATACACCTGAACAGCAGCAGGAGAGGACTCTTTAAAGTAAAGACACTACATACTGATATACACCTGAACATCAGCAGGAGAGGACTCTTTAAAGTAGAGACACTACATACTGATATACACCTGAACATCAGCAGGAGAGGACTCTTTAAAGTAGAGACACTACATACTGATATACACCTGAACATCAGCAGGAGAGGACTCTTTAAAGTAGAGACACCACATACTGATATACACCTGAACATCAGCAGGAGAGGACTCTTTAAAGTACAGACACTACATACTGATATACACCTGAACATCAGCAGGAGAGGACTCTTTAAAGTAGAGACACTACATACTGATATACACCTGAACATCAGCAGGAGAGGAATCTTTAAAGTAGAGACACTACATACTGATATACACCTGAACATCAGCAGGAGAGGACTCTTTAAAGTAGAGACACTACATACTGATATACACCTGAACAGCAGCAGGAGAGGACTCTTTAAAGTAAAGACACTACATACTGATATACACCTGAACATCAGCAGGAGAGGACTCTTTAAAGTAGAGACACTACATACTGATATACACCTGAACATCAGCAGGAGAGGACTCTTTAAAGTAGAGACACTACATACTGATATACACCTGAACATCAGCAGGAGAGGACTCTTTAAAGTAGAGACACTACATACTGATATACACCTGAACATCAGCAGGAGAGGACTCTTTAAAGTAGAGACACCACATACTGATATACACCTGAACATCAGCAGGAGAGGACTCTTTAAAGTAGAGACACTACATACTGATATACACCTGAACATCAGCAGGAGAGGACTCTTTAAAGTAGAGACACTACATACTGATATACACCTGAACATCAGCAGGAGAGGACTCTTTAAAGTAGAGACACTACATACTGATATACACCTGAACATCAGCAGGAGAGGACTCTTTAAAGTAGAGACACTACATACTGATATACACCTGAACAGCAGCAGGAGAGGACTCTTTAAAGTAAAGACACTACATACTGATATACACCTGAACATCAGCAGGAGAGGACTCTTTAAAGTAGAGGCACAGGGTCGTTTTTTTACGGGAGAATAAAATGATGGCAAAGTGAAAAACAAAAAGCATATGAAATAAGAATAATGACACTCGGCAGAATATTTAAATTGCGTTGTTTTTTTGGCATATAAGAAGGCAAATCATAAGTTAAACTTGCGTAGAAATAATGCTTTTATACAATGGACATTTAGCGTTTCTCTGCCTCTTTATTGAATCAACCCCTCCCAACTTTAGTTTTATGAGTCAGGAAAGAATGCATAAGAAAGGGGGTGCAGTTGCTTTTCTCTTCAATGATTCCCTTCAATGCAGGAAGACATCTTATGGGAACTTTGCTTCTTTTGAATATGTGGCCCTTCAGCTGAAATGTTCCTCTCGAGCTCTGTTCCTAAATATCTACAGACCACCCAAATACTGTGCAAGCTTTTTTGATGACTTTACTGAACTGCTGTCTATAGTGTGTATTGACTTTGATCGTCTAGTCATTGTTGGTGATTTTAACATCCATGTTGACAACCCCCAGGACAGAGGGGCAAAATAACGGTTTTGTGTTCTTGATAGCTATGGACTGACTCAGCATGTGACGGAGCCCACGCACAATAAGGGGCACACTCTGGACTTAAGGATCTCAAAGGGTCTGAATATCTCTAAGGTTGTGGTGACTGATGTTGCACTCTCTGACCATTCCTGTGTTTTCTTTGAGAGCTCTATTTCTGTTCACAAAAATGTTCAGAAAGAGGTAACCACAAAGCGATATTTCACTGAAAATACTAGGGAAATGTTTACTCAGAATTTTTCTTCCACACTTACCCCTGTTAACATCTCAGTAAATGAGCTAGTAGATCATTTTAATTAAAAATGTTATAGATGCCATTGCTCCAACTAAGGTAAAGGAAGTGACTGGGAAGAAAATATCTCCATGGAGAAAGGCCATGACCGTGAAAACAGAAAAAAGAGAATGACGAAAAGCTGAACGCAGGTGGCGAAAAACAAATCTCCAGGTGCACTTTGAAATCTAGAAAGAGAGACTTGGCCTTTATAATTTGGAATTGAAAAACGCACGACAATCGTTCTTCTCTGACATCATTACCAAAAACAAAAACAACAACAACGCACGTGCCTTGTTTGCTACCGTCGACAGACTAACTAACCCCCCAGTGTCAGTAGCCTCTGAATTTCTATCCACCAGGGCGGGCAATGATTTTGCCTCCTTCTTCACTGACAACATTCAGAAAATCAGACAAGCAGTCAGTGCCTCTGCATCAGGAACAGCAAATGTGTTGTCTCTGTGTCCACTTAACATCAATTCAAACACCATGACACAATTCCATCAGATTCATGATAAAAACCTAGAGGACATTATTCAACTTCTGAAATCCTCCTCCTGCTGCCTTGATATTATTCCAACAGGATTTTTCAAAGATGTTTTTCCTTGCATGGCCTCAGATCTACTTCATATAGTAAACAAATCTCTTCACTCAGGTATTTTCCCACAGGCCCTGAAAACTGCAGTCATTAAACCGCTCTAAAAAAAGAATAATCTAGATGCTTCAGTAATGAACAATTACAGGCCCATATCAAACCTCCCATTTCTAGGTAAAATCATTGAAAAAGTTGTTTTTCAACAGTTGAGTAATTTCTTGCATTTAAATAACTGTTTCGATGTGTTCCAGTCAGGCTTTCGTCCAAACCACAGCACTGAGACTGCTCTTGTAAAAGGTCTTCAATGACATCCACTTAAACACAGACAGTGGCAGAACTTCAGTGTTAGTATTATTAGATCTCAGTGCTGCGTTTGACACTGTTGACCACAGCATATTACTAGACCGACTGGAAAACCGGGTGGGACTTTCGGAAACGGTTCTAAATTGGTTTGAATCCTACTTAAAGGACAGAAACAACTTTGTTTCTATAGGTAAATACACATCTGAGTTGACAAATATGACATGTGGGGTACCTCAAGGCTCCATCTTGGGGCCTCTTCTCTTTAACGTCTACATGCTACCACTGGCTCAGATAATGAAGAACAACAAAATAAGTTACCATAGCTATGCAGATGACACACAAATTTATGTAACAATTTCACCAGGAGACGATGCTCCAATTCAAACACTGAGTAAGTGCATTGAACAAATCAATGACTGGATGTGTCAGAACTTTCTCCAATAAAACAAAGATAAAACTGAGGTAATGGTTTTTGGAGCCAAGGCAGAACGTATAAAAGTTAGCGCTGAGCTTCAGTCTGCAATGTTCAAAACAACAGATAAAGCCAGAAATCTAGGTGTAGTCATGGACTCTGACCTGAGTTTCAACAGTCACATTAAAACAGTTACTAAATCAGCCTACTATCACCTAAAGAATATATCTAGGATTAAAAGACTAATGTCACAGCAGGATTTGGAAAAACTTGTCCATGCTTTTATCTTCAGTAGACTCGACTACTGCAATGGTGTCTTCACAGGTCTCACTAAAAAATCTATTAGAAAGCTGCAGCTGATTCAGAACGCCGCTGCTCGAGTCCTCACTAACACTAAGAAAGTGGATCACATCACTCCTGTTCTGAAGTCTTTACACTGGCTTCCTGTGTGTCAAAGAATAGATTTCAAAATACTGCTGCTGGTTTATAAAGCTTTGAATGGTTTAGGCCCAAAATACATTTCTGACCTCCTGCTAAATGATGAACCATCCAGATCTCTCAGGTCTTCAGGGACTAGTCAGCTTTCTGTCCCCAGAGTCAGAACTAAACATGGAGAAGCAGCGTTCAGTTATTATGCTCCAAATATCTGGAACAAACTCCCAGAAACCTGCAGGTCCGCTGCAACTCTGACTACTTTTAAATCCAGGCTGAAGACTTTTCTTTTTGTCGCTGCTTTTAATTGAACTATTCACATCTTAGACTGCACTGTAACTTTTATCCATGTATTTTTTCTTTTAATGTTTATTTTATTAGCTTTTCTTTTTATTGACTGATTTTAAATGCCATTTTCTTAATGTCTTTCATTCTCTGTAAAGCACTTTGAATTGCCTTGTGTTGAAAAGTGCTATATAGATAAACTTGCCTTGCCTTGCCTTTACATCACACTCACTTTAGCACCTTTGTTTTGCTCATGGTGTGAGTTGCCGTTTTTTTCCTCTGCTCAGAAACATTCTTCCTGTTCCTCTTGAGTGTTCATTTCCTGTTTTACTGCCTTTCAAAAACCACACACTCTGCCTGGAGCGTTTGCTTCTTCTCAGCATGGCGAGGGTGATGCAGATTTTCCTGTGGGCCTGGATTATTAAACACTCAACGGTGTGTTCGGACTCACTTCCAGAAAACACTTCAAAGAGGTTTGTTATTGAATGTTTGGAGGAACACAACAGGGCGCGGTCAACCGTCAATCCACCTGCACGTGACATGCTGTTCATGGTAGGCATCATTGGTATTTAATTATCATCTTTCTCACACGGATGACTAACTGACAGACGTGCAGTGATTAAATGAAGTCATCGACACCTCAAAGATAAAGTTAACCTCCATACGGTAGACAATTAAGCTCTAAATCAGTGGTGGAAAGTAACTAAGTACATTTAATCAACGGAGGTACTTGTACTTCACCCGGGCATTTTCATTTTGTACTACTGTGTACTCCACTACATTTTGGTAGCCAATTTTGTACTTTTTACTCCACTGCATTTATTCTACAGATTGATGTAAGTTACTTTATAAATTCAGCTTTTCAAATAGGATGATTTGGTATGGATTTAAGTAAAAAGGGAGACCAAGCTTGAGATAGTGATGGAGCCGTGAGAGAAGGTTGGGATGGTCGTTACTTTCAAAATGCACCTGTGGTCAGAAAGAGATTACTACAAATGAGTTGTGAAAGCACTTTGATGGAGAAGTCATGTGATAAGTTCCTCATTATTGAACAATAACCCAGTAAATCCACAACATACATTATGATCATTTCACGCTCAATGGTTGCCCGTTTTATTCTTTTGATGTTGTTGTTTTCCCAGTAGACTTGTGTCGTAAGTATAGATGTTATAGTGGTTGGATGGGGGAAGTGTGTACAGTAGCAACATGTGAAAAGTGGCAATGTTAAGCATATTAAAAACAGACAGATGAGTGTGTGGTTTTGCACTAATGTCCCACAATGCAATCATGAAAGTGTTCTCAAAGCTGGTGAAGGTGCAGCTAGTTTGAATGACTTTGTAGACTGCAGGGTAGCTTGTGAATTTACTCCAGGTGGAACTAAAGTCTGATTTAACACTTGATTATATTTCACATCATTCATCCACATCTGTAAAGTAACTGAAGGTATTAAATGCATGTAGTGGAGTAGAAGTACACCATGTACCTCTGAGATGTAGTGGAGTAGAAGTACAGAGTAGCATAACATGGAGATACTTGAGTGAAGACAAGTACCTCCAAATTGTAATTAAATACAGTACTTGAGCAAATCTACTTAGTTACTTCCAACCTCTGCTTGTTTTGGGGCCGTTTTTAAATCCTGGACAAATTGAGAGTAAGTGAGAAGATGATATTATATTATTTGGTTATTTAGCCTAAGCTTCAGGGCGGTGGTGGCGAAGTCAATAGGGACTTGGCTTGGCAACTGGAAGGTCACCAGTTCAAGTCCCAGCAAGACCAAGTGCTACAGAGGTGACCCTGAGCAAGGCACCGTTCCCCACACTGCTCCCCGGACGCCGTTCAAAATGGCAGCACACTGCTCCTAACACAGGATGGGTCAAATGCAGAGAAACAATTTCCCCACGAGGGATTAATAAAGTATATCAAATCAAAAATCTGTATGGAGCTAAATAAGTGTCTGATTGAGAGGAAGCTGCTATATATTCTCTGTGTATCAGACGTGGGACAAGGGCCTTGCCATCACTGCAGCAGCGTGGGCGAGGAACTGTTTGTTTGAACACAACGTAGACCTCAAAGATGTCCGCCATATGCATGCTACCTTCTCCTCTGTGGGAGAAAACCTCTGGGCTGGATACCCAGCATCCCATTTCAACGTGAGGAGTGCAATCGAAAGTTGGGTGGATGAAGTACACGAATACGACTTCAACCAAAACAGCTGCTCAGGCGTCTGTGGCCACTACACACAGGTATATTCAATATATACATATATATACAGTGGTGTAATGTACTGTACTTAAATAAAACATGTAGGTACTTTGTTACTTTATATTAAATATTTAGGTACTAGTTACTTTGCAGATGTAGGTAATAATAGAAAATATAAATCCACACACATTATTATATATTATTATAGGCTACCCAGTAGTGTGTAAAGTAATTCAAATATACCCCACCTTTATTAAGTGCAACATTTAAGGGAAGAACAAATGAATGCACAAATAATTTGTATAAAATCAATCAAATAATTAAAAGATAACTGGTGCTTAAAATGGACCAATCTGCACAATGACTACTTTTACTTTTGGTACTTTAAGTATATTTTGATGTGAATACTTTTGTATTTTTACTTAAGTAACATTTTGAACACAGTACTTTTATTTATAACATAGTATTCCTACACTCTGGTACTTCTACTTTGACTCAAGTACAAGATCTGAGTACTTCTACTAGTCAAGTACAAGATCTGAGTACTTCTACTTTTACTCAAGCACAAGATCTAAGTACTTCTCCCACCTCTACTGGCTGCTATCTCTTATTTAGACTATTCAAATACTGTAACACAATCTTTAAAAACGGTGCAATATATACTTTTATTTTCACTGTCCGGCTGCTATCACACTATTTCTACATGCTACACTTATTTTAATAATACTGTTACTTCACCTTCTCCCATATTGTATGCATGCCTCTCGAACAAATACATGTCCCCTCTTTAGGACTAATGAAGTATTGTGATGTGCACACTTCTGTCGAAACAAAGATCGTTCCTTTTGGGGAAATGTTTTTCAAGAGATCTCATGAGGCAACAAGCAAAGAGGAACTGATCGTGATGTTTTTATATTTAGCCACACATTTTAACCCTTTGCTCGGATGTCCTTCAGGTTGTGTGGGCGAGCAGCTACAAGGTTGGCTGTGCCGTGCAGCTGTGCCCGAACGGAGTCGAACGCACAAGCTTTGCTTCTAGAGAGGGGGCTATCTTTGTGTGCAACTATGCCACTGCGTAAGTACACACAGACCTACCGTTGAAATCACTCCAACAGTGGTATTTATAAAGAAAAAACCCTATCCTGTAGTGTGTTTGTGTAAATGGTCTACTAAGGTCAAAATCCCAACATTTCAGGAACATAGCAACATCACTATGTAACACTCGTGCTTCAACACATTGTGCGTGATAGGCTAAGGGGCGGGACATCTCTAAGAGGTTGACCAATCACAACAGAGCCGGTCAGCTAACCAATCAGAGCAGACTGGGCTCTGGTTTCAGACAGAGGGTGAAAAGAGGTGCTGCAGCACAGACAGTATGAGAAAAACAAAGAGCTTTTTGAACATTAAAGCATGGAGACATGTCACAGTAGAGACACTACATACTGATATACACCTGAACATCAGCAGGAGAGGACTCTTTAAAGTAGAGACACTACGTACTGATATACACCTGAACATCAGCAGGAGAGGACTCTTTAAAGTAGAGACACTACATACTGATATACACCTGAACATCAGCAGGAGAGGACTCTTTCAAGTAGAGACACTACATACTGATATACACCTGAACATCAGCAGGAGAGGACTCTTTCAAGTAGAGACACTACATACTGATATACACCTGAACATCAGCAGGAGAGGACTCTTTCAAGTAGAGACACTACATACTGATATACACCTGAACATCAGCAGGAGAGGACTCTTTAAAGTAGAGGCACTACATACTGATATACACCTGAACATCAGCAGGAGAGGACTCTTTAAAGTAGAGACACTACATACTGATATACACCTGAACATCAGCAGGAGAGGACTCTTTAAAGTAGAGACACTACATACTGATATACACCTGAACATCAGCAGGAGAGGACTCTTTAAAGTAGAGACACTACATACTGATATACACCTGAACATCAGCAGGAGAGGACTCTTTAAAGTAGAGGCACTACATACTGATATACACCTGAACATCAGCAAGAGAGGACTTTTTAAAGTAGAGGCACTACATACTGATATACACCTGAACATCAGCAGGAGAGGACTCTTTAAAGTAAAGACACTACATACTGATATACACCTGAACATCAGCAGGAGAGGACTCTTTAAAGTAGAGGCACTACATACTGATATACACCTGAACATCAGCAGGAGAGGACTCTTTAAAGTAGAGACACTACATACTGATATACACCTGAACATCAGCAAGAGAGGACTCTTTAAAGTAGAGGCACTACATACTGATATACACCTGAACATCAGCAGGAGAGGACTCTTTAAAGTAGAGACACTACATACTAATATACACCTGAACATCAGCAAGAGAGGACTCTTTAAAGTAGAGGCACTACATACTGATATACACCTGAACATCAGCAGGAGAGGACTCTTTAAAGTAGAGACACTACATACTGATATACACCTGAACATCAACAGGAGAGGACTCTTTAAAGTAGAGACACTACATACTGATATACACCTGAACATCAGCTGGAGAGGACTCTTTAAAGTAGAGACACTACATACTGATATACACCTGAACATCAGCAGGAGAGGACTCTTTAAAGTAGAGACACTACATACTGATATACACCTGAACATCAGCAGGAGAGGACTCTTTAAAGTAGAGACACTACATACTGATATACACCTGAACATCAGCAGGAGAGGACTCTTTAAAGGAGAGACACTACATACTGATATACACCTGAACATCAGCAGGAGAGGACTCTTTAAAGTAGAGACACTACATACTGATATACACCTGAACATCAGCAGGAGAGGACTCTTTAAAGTAGAGACACTAGATACTGATATACACCTAAACATCAGCAGGAGAGGACTCTTTAAAGTAGAGACGCTACATACTGATATACACCTGAACATCAGCAGGATACGTCCTCTTGTTAATCATAGTCTAGACAAAGTGTCTTTTCAACTTGGGTATTTCTCTTCATTGACACCTAATGTCCTCTCACCTCTCAACATTGCTCTCAGGGTGTTTGAGGATGTGTTTGAGGATGTGGTTAAGCATCCGCTCTGGTGCCCTGTTTACAAAGGAAGGTGTCAACCACTTGCTGAAGCAGTGACTTGTTTTTAAAAGAGTCTATTTGTCGATCATTGTAAAGTTTTAAGGATGAACCAATGGGCTTGAGACTGAGAGCTCATTACAGAAATCAGAAAGTATTGAGAGATGGACTAAATTATTTTGGTCTTTTCATGGGAACATTGTACATTTCTAGACGTATCATTAATATATATTGAAATTAGTTCATGTTAAGTGTCTTGGCGCCTATTCTGAAGCTTTGTAGAGTTTATCGGGCCGTCACATTTCATACCTCACCATTGTGTCTCATCTGTGCAGGGGTAATTTTAAGGGGAGGAAACCCTATAGTCCAGGGTCCAGCTGCTCGGGATGTGATGGCACCTGTGTGGACAATCTCTGCCGTAAGTATCCACGTTTAGTGATGCAAAAAGTACTTCATATTCTCCTGTTGAATTAGGTTTTAGTAACAGATCACCAACAAATGTGTACCTTTTTTTTAACCTAGACCGCATTTCAATCAGGAGAGACTTCATTTTGTTTAAAGAACATTTATTGTCACATGTCATATAATAAATGTTAAGTCTTTGGCGATTAGACCCCGATCCTGAAATCGTATATCTAAAGGGGGAAATGCGGCCGTGAGCATATAGGTCTAGACACAAGGCCGGATTAGTACCTCCAGGGGCCCCTGGGCACTGAGCGCTCATGGCCCCCCCCCAACCAACGTACCAACAAGTAACACCACGCCTACCTAATCATACCAACATGGCCAATATTTAGAATTTTCAGTCAATCTGGCATGTCAAATCGCACACCCATTTGTCAAAAGCAGGGACTCAGCCACATAGTTCAACCAAAGTAGGTCTAGCCTTTTGCCCTTTTAGTAAAAAATCACAATAAAAAGATACGATGGATAAGATCCCAAGACAGTGTATGGCTCAGGAATACCTCAAAACCTCAGAGCTGCACCCCACTTAATGCCAAAATATGACTGGCTGGCTGTACAAGTACACAAGGAGTTTTATTAGTTACGAACATGCCGGGCAGCGCGGTCCCGTGGGTTAGATGCGCGTTCATAATGCTGAGGAAAATAACTCTCAGAATAATGTTATTAGCACATTTAACAACTTGAGGACCGAATGTTTTTAAAGGTCCCATGTCATGGCCATTTCCACTGATCATAATTCCATTGTTGAGGTCTACTAGAATAGAATTATACTGTGCAATTTTCCAAACTCACATTGGTTTCTCAAACAGCATCTCTGTAAAGTATGTGTATTCACTCTCTCCACTAAACGGCTCGTTGCAGCTCTTGCCCCCCCCCCCCCCCCTCCCTGTGAGCCCAGTGTGCTCCGATTGGTCGGGACGTTGTGAATCGCGCTGAGCTCCGTGGAGGTGTGATTTCCTTGTTTAGCGATACACAGCGAAACACAGCCAAACTCAACCTGAACACACACAAAGTCACAGCCGAAGTAAAAACAATAAGTGTGGCTTGATATTGAGAAAGAAAAAGGTTGATAAACGCTGTGAGAATGGGTCTGCAGAGAGAATTTCGCCGCGATCCCAACTGTCTGTTATCAGCCTGCAGCCAGGGAGGAGAGATCAGCAGAGCTGCACTGAGTGTGTGAGGAAGTCCGTGGATTGGTCAATTTGGACCAATCAGCGGGGGCTTAACGTAACGGCTCCGCGGACGTAACGTAACGGCTCCACGGATTGGTCCATTTCGTTCCGGGGACGACATGACATCATGATGTACCCGGAAGAATCAAATGGACAGTGACGTATCTCCAACGAGGCGTTTTGGGGAGGTATTTTCTGTTTTAGAGTTTTACTCACTACAGGGTGTACTTTGAGGGTTTTGACTCTGCACACCATTTACATGCATAAAAACCTTCATAACACACAAGGGGACGGGTACTAACCGGAAAAGCATGACATGGGACCTTTAATAAGGGCTATACAAACATTCATACTGGGTAGTTTAAAAAAAATTATCCAACGATTTACAGACCACTCTTTCCCAATGTAAATCAATGGGAAAAAGTGTTTCCGGGCCCAGTAACCTAACGGAGGTGTAGTACTGCCGTTTGGCACTTCCTGGGGGCTTGAGTGAGACCTATAGTACAGAGACGGTTTAGAAAATATATTAATTTGACCCTATAGAAAAGCTGTGTTATTTATGGCGAAGAGTGAGTGTCATTTAAAACAATGTGTGATGAGTGAGGTTGTGCCCGAAAAATAATTATAATTAAAAAAAAAAAAATTCATCTTGTCACTGAGGGCCCTCTTTGCTCAAGGGCCCCTGGGCACTTGCCCAGGTTGCCCATATGGTTAATCCGGCCTTGACTAGACACTGTGATGATGCTGAAGATCTGGATTTGATGAGGAGATGGGATGAAGAGGGGATGTGATGAGGTCTTTGGATTAGCTCTCCTGGCACTGGATGTGATGAAAGGAGGTGGATGGGGAGGAGGTGGGTGGCAGCATGAACACCTGAAATCACGCTGACTGCAGGAGAGGAGAACCATTTTAAAGTTTGGCTTCAGCACGGTGATTGGCTGCTGGAGAATGAGGTGAAATATAATAGGTTAAAGAGAACGCCCATGATGAGCTGATTATAAGCAGCTGCGGAGTGAATGTATATATACCCGGGGTGTTTCTCAATGTCGAGTACGCTTGCTTGGTAGCACATGTCTTCCGAGTCACTTGCTTCAGAAGCGAGGCAAGAATACTTCCTGGCATTCGGAAAACTGTGGGTGTTTCTCAATGTCGAGGAAGGCTGCTCCAGAGCCACTATTTCAAGCATACTACGTAATCGAGTGCCGTTGAAGTACTGTTCCAATGTCCAGCATACTTGGAATTCTACCGAGCCCAGCGTACTTCGTTTGGAGAAATTTCGAGGCTGCACATGTGTAGTAGTCTTAAAATCCCCACAATGCTTTGCGCACGGAACAATTTCCCCAAATCTGTGGCGGAAAATGTAAGACGAGGCCTCTCATATGACGCACACCTGCACACTTGCTCGCCTGTTCCACTCTTCGTTTTCCGAATGCCAGGAAGTATTCTTGCCTCGCTTCTGAAGCAAGACGCTCGGAAGACATGTGCTACCAAGCAAGCGAACTCGACATTGAGAAACACCCAAAGAGTGGAACAGGCGAGCAAGTGTGCGTCATCTGAGAGGCCCCGCCTTACATTTTCCGCCACAGATTTGGTGAAATTGGTCCGTGCGCAAAGCATTGTGGGGATTTTAAGACCGCAGAGTCTACACATGTGCAGCCTCGAAATTTCTCCAAACGAAGTACGCCGGACTCGAGTATGCTGGATATTGAAACAGTCCTTCGGCGGCACTCGATGACGTAGTATGCTTGAAATAGTGGCTCTGGAGCAGCCTTCCTCGACATTGAGAAACACCCCCAGTCTTCCTGAAAGAACTTGCTCTGAGCTTCATTTATTTTAAGATGGTCACTGTTCAATAATTGAAAGACCTCAAATGTAAGAAAGCCGAGACATAAAAAGGTTTACCGTGTTATAAGAATTGCAAAGGAGAATGACTAGAGACTAAGAAGAAGAGGGTTCGGGCCAAAAGTGACTTTTTTTGGAGATCTGAGATTAAAGTCGAAATTCTCAGTAAAACGTTTTTTCAGAATTTCAGTAAATTATATAAAAAATACAAAAAGATTGAAACCTTTTTCTAAGAACTCGGTGAATTCTTACTTTGCATAAGTGTTTTATAAATATTTTTAAAACTTTAATAACCAACTTAATCATGCAAAATGCACTCTTGTACGTCTTTTATACATGAATATGTGTCCCCGGTGTTCCAGGGAACTCACCAAGTGTCAGAAAATACAACCCTCTCTTTTCCTCTATACCCAAATCTCTAAAAACGGGGCTGCAACGGATCTGATACAGACTGATCCAGATTTGAATTATTTTCCACGTCACAAAAGTGGTGCTCCGCTTAGTGGTCAATTCTACACCTATCAGGGGAATGAGAGGTTGGGCCACGGCCGACCATTGCCGCTCGAAAGCGCTGGAGACGCTGTAGTACATATGCCAGGCCTGCAAGTGGCGCTGTAGTCTGCCACAAAAGCAGCGAAGAAGACTTCCCGCGCATGGTTGCCCTTCTATTTATTCTCCGCTGTGGCTCTTTTTCTCCCTCCCCGAGGCAAGCGTTTGCGCCTCCTGCTTTAAAACAAATGAATAATGACTCTGTATAATCACAGGGTTGCCAACTCTCACGCATCTGACGTGTGACACTCGCTTTCACTCTCTATCTCACGCTCACACGCTGCCAAAACTATTCTCACGCCAAAAACAAGATGAACCAGTGATCGTTTTTGGTTGGTTATTTACAATGTTGAGTTGACAGCTGCTCAAGCTGTCGATCCGCCTCCACCCCGCTCCCACCACTCTTAACAACGTTAACAGACAGCAGAGCAGTGGGAGCCGGTTGCGCATGCGCAGATCTAAGGTCCAGTAGAAATGATAAAAGAGTAAAAGTCTGATGCTTATTGTTCTACTAGGCCAAAATAGAGTCAAAGAGTATATGAGAGTGAGAGTGTGTTAATTAATATATTTGGCAGTTTGGAGTAAGTCTGTAGATTTGTTTGTGTGTGTGTTTCATGTATCGGCCTCTCACGATAATTAATTTTGTTGGACACATTTTCCAGGAAATTATTGTGATAACCGATAATATTGTCGGCACCGTTGTATAACCATTTGAGACCACTGACATCATGATTATATATAATAATAATTCAAGTACATCCTTTCAAACGGCTAGTCACATCCTCATGTAAATGGAAATTTATCGAGTTCATTTTTGTTTATAAGTCAATTAATTGCTTATCAGGCACACAATAAAACAGTGGAAAACAAACATGTGTTTGACTTTCAATAGTGAATGAAACTTTGTGCCCTTTATAGTCTGTGTCCAATATTGTATATTTGTATATATTGTGTATATATATATCCTATATATATGCTAAGGTCCCGCTGCTGACACGATAGCAGTCATTTAGTGCGCATAATGTGTAATTAAACCATGAATTAAACCCATGATATCAACATCTCACTCCAGCCAGGTACCCAAAGTTGGCAACCCTGATAATCATAAGTAAAGGATAATGTGCAGCGACGCGGTCATTAGACAGGCTGTTCAGGAGCCCGACGCCAGTGCCTCCCTAACACTGACTTTGGACCCCCCCTGTGGCCCCCCTAAAAATGAAAAAAAAAAAAAGATTTCTTGGGTGACGAAATAGTAGTCACGATATTTGTCATTCTAGTCGGACCCATTAGAGCAGCGGTCTCCAACACGTCGATCACAAGCTACCGGTATCTCGCAAGCCCTCAATAGCCCCCACTTTGCCTCTGTGAGCAAGTGAGACAGAGAGAGCTAGAGAGAGCACACCTTTATTGAATGTGTTGTAAAAAAT
This sequence comes from Pogonophryne albipinna, assembly GCA_028583405.1. Classification (NCBI taxonomy): domain Eukaryota; kingdom Metazoa; phylum Chordata; class Actinopteri; order Perciformes; family Artedidraconidae; genus Pogonophryne; species Pogonophryne albipinna. The sequence goes on along the minus strand of CM053263.1, from coordinate 17,728,665 downwards.
AAAGAAATCATTCCAATGTGTACTATAGGACAGTACAAAGAAAAAACTGTTTGAAAGGGGAGTGATTAGTAAAATATGCATAAATAAAAAGAAAGAATACTATAGGTAACATAAGATAAGAATAAACAAGTTTAAATGATTTGTTATTGGTTGTGATCATATTCTAAAGATATTTTGATTATTGAAAAGCAGACAGCTCCCTTTCATCTGAGTGTTGAGTCGCTGCTTGCTTTAAAAGTAGCACAACTCATTATGTCAAAGCTGGGAAAGTATCTATATCCCTGCCCTAATGCCAAAGTAACTGGCAACTGAATATGTGTCGCCGTTTGATGTCTATGTCTGGACCGCTGTATAGTTGTTTATTTCTGGCCCCTCTTCTAAAGCTTCCTAGCTCATTAGGATGTCCCATTTCACGTGTCTCCATTGTCTGTTTTATTGATTCATAATAATCATATTTAATGTGTGCTCTCAGGTTACAGATGGACCCCAGATTGGGATCCGGCTATTTCTAACAGCGACTACGTTCCCGTTTTAATCGTCCGCCCTCTTGCACTCGTCTTCACCTTCATCGCTGCATTCGCTGTGCACCACTTCTATCCAAATGTCTTCTTCTACGAGTAAAACCACTGTGGTGTTCATGGTCTTATTTATTAAAGGGCTCAGATCGGGGTGTCACATGTACGGCGGTTACTTTGCAAAGTGTAAAAAAGGTGGGAGAAGTACTCAGATCTTGTACTTGAGTAAAAGTAGAAGTACTCAGATCTTGTACTTGGGTAAAAGTACTCAGATCTTGTACTTGAGTAAAAGTAGAAGTATTCAGATCTTGTACTTGAGTAAAAGTAGAAGTACTCAGGTCTTGTACTTGAGTAAAAGTAGAAGTACTCCGATCTTGTGCTTGAGTAAAAGTAGAAGTACCAGAGTGTAGGAAGACTCTGTTACAGTAAAAGTCCTGCATTCAAAATGTTCCTCAAGTGAAAGTAGAAAAGTATTATCATCAAAATATAGTTAAAGGTGGGGTAGGTAAGTTTGAGAAACCGGCTCGAGATACACTTTTTGTTATATTCCATGGAATGTTCTTAACATCCCGATAGCAATGAATATTTTGACAAAAAATCCATTAAAAATATATCATCAGTGGAAGCCGTGGCGCTGTAAAAAGCACGACCAATCATCTGAGCCGGCCAGGCTAAAGTAACTGGATGGCCTACCTGCCTGTCAGCCTTCCATCTGTCACAAACTTATCTCGTGCCCTCATTGGTCATGTGCACGTTCGTGTGTGTTGGAGGAGGGGCTCTGTAAGGAAGTGGCAGATTTGTTCCGGCTGTGTATTTTCAAATTCTAGCGCACTCGAGACGAGCTGGTTTCTCCAAAATGATCGACCCCACCTTTAATATACCCGATTAAACCTTGGTCAACTTCTAACACCTTTATCATTCCTTTTGCTTTTTCCTAGTAGTAAAATCTAACTGATAACATTAACAATGTCCCCGAATCCTTGTTAGTATCCCAGTGAGCCAGCATACACAGGGTGTAATTAATGTTACTGGACACACCTGTGCCGATTCGAGGTCTAATCATCCAGAAGAACTGGTCACACCTGTGTGGGTGCGCCTTTAAGTGATGCAACCAAACCGCTTTAAAAAGAAAACTGCCAGCATGTCTTGGCTAACCTAACTTTTTGATAAAATTTACAAGCAGTAACACGTTGGTCCAAAATACAATTGTTGAAGTTTTACCTCTTCAGACTCTTCTTTCCATGCACTTTGGAACCTCAAGTAGTGAAGTTTTGCCAACTGTTATGCTTATCTTAGTACTGCTTTACCACATTCACCCTGCAAATCACAGTATTATGAACGGTGCATTTAACCTGTTTTTGACCTTATCCTTTCATGCAAAAGCTTATAGTATTAAACCTAAGCCAGATGAATTAACAAGCATCATGGAAGAAGGTTTACGTCAAGTCATCGGCCTTAAAGGAACTTTGTACTTAATCCATTATGGCTCTCTGATTAAATCGCTAGAGGTGATTCATGCTATGATATTACTGCTTATGTGGCCACTTTAGATCACATTTTGGCGGTACAGGGTCCTTGAAATAAGTTAGACACCCTTGACTTAGGTGAAGATGGAGCTAATTTACACCGTGTTTTTCTATATTCAAGCTTTTAAGACTTGTGATATAATTGTGAATGCATTTAACCTGCTTACCTCTTTAAAAGGGACACTGCTTGCCATAGATTTCATCCATCAGACTCGCATGTTTTGGAGGGAAACTAAAGTAGTTATCCCGTGTTATTATTCAAAGTTGATGTAAACTTTTCAATAATGTACGTTATCTACTACAAATAGTTTGTTTGAATGTAATAATTATGTTGTTTGTGGAATAATTTATTGAAAAATGAATCTGAATTTTTCGATCTGTTACGATGAGCCCCGTGAACTGAGTTTTAAACATCAGCATATCTGCTCATAGTCCGTTAATTACCTGCTAACGGACACTCTGCTACACAACTCTTATTATTATTAGTGAAATATGACCGGTAAGTTTCAAATTTGTCCGTTAAGATAAATTCTGGCCGGACATTTGACCGGCGAGAAAAAATCCTAGCGGAAACCCTGGTTCGCACCAACAATCCCTTGTATGTGTAAACGTACCAACAATAAACCCAATTCTGATTAAAAACATGTCTTTATTTTTACATTTCCATCCGTTCCAATCTGCCTGAACACACATAGGGAAGGAGAGCAGTATGTTTTTTACACCTATACAAAACCAGGAACTGTATGAGAAAGAAAAAAAGGAAATGTTCGCTCTCACACATCTCTCTCTTCGACTGAGAATTGGTCTCGATTAGTAATACGAACAGGAAATCCTTATTACAAAAGTAGCTCGAAATATTTCTCTGTATTTAGAGTCGTTCAGAAACGTCCATTGATCCAAACACACACACTTTGTGACTCCTTGCTGTGTGAGTGTGTGGTTAGCGTTTCTTTTTTGTTTTGCTCCTTTGCTTTTTGTTCATGTTGCCACTGGGGGGGGGCGCTGGGTTCACTGGTGGAGCCCCCAGTCTCTTAGTTTTGGCTTTTTTCACTTTCTCCTTTAAGGCCTCGATGTCCAGCTTGCCTTCTGTAGAAACTGTGGCAAAAACAAAGGAGAGGTTAGCAGGTGGCAAAGTGTGTTCTATATCGTGATGAAGAAGGTCACCTATTATCCACTTCTTCATGTCTCTTCTACATCAACATGTGTCCCCTCTTCCTCATGTCTCTTCTACATCAACATGTGTCCCCTCTTCCTCATGTCTCTTCTACATCAACATGTGTCCCCTCTTCTTCATGTCTCTTCTACATCAACATGTGTCCCCTCTTCTTCATGTCTCTTCCACATCAACATGTGTCCCCTCTTCTTCATGTCTCTTCTACATCAACATGTGTCCCCTCTTCTTCATGTCTCTTCTACATCAACATGTGTCCCCTCTTCTTCATGTCTCTTCTACATCAACATGTGTCCCCTCTTCTCCATGTCTCTTCTACATCAACATGTGTCCCCTCTTCTTCATGTCTCTTCTACATCAACATGTGTCCCCTCTTCTTAATGTCTCTTCTACATCAACATGTGTCCCCTCTTCCTCATGTCTCTTCTACATCAACATGTGTCCCCTCTTCTTCATGTCTCTTCTACATCAACATGTGTCCCCTCTTCTTCATGTCTCTTCTACATCAACACGTGTCCCCTCTTCCTCATGTCTCTTCTACATCACCATGTGTCCCCTCTTCTTCATGTCTCTTCTACATCAACATGTGTCCCCTCATGTCTCTTCTACATCAACATGTGTCCCCTCTGTGGAAAGAGACTCTGAAAGTTTCAGGAACAAAGATTCTCTCTCTTTTTGATCCATTTCTATAAAAACCTGTCTGAAAATGAGCTGATCAGATTTTGGCCACTTTATGATGTCATAACGATGTTTTGTCTTGTGTAACCATTAGCCAATCAGCAACCAAGGTAACCCCCCCCCCCCCCACCTTATCACCTGAATCTCCTCCTAGAGCACCATTGTGCTTCTTTTTTTTTTAAACCAATCATCTCTCAGAGGGGCGTGGCCAGCAGCAGCTCATTAGCATTTAAAGCTACAGACACAGAATCAGCACTTTTGAAACAGGGCTGAAACAGAGGGGATTATGGGTAATGCTGCAATGATCCGTTTGGTGTTTTAAAACACTTAAGAGACATGTTTTGTATATATCTGAGACCTATAATATATTGTTGAAAAACAGTATACTAGGGGACCTTTAACTCAGTAACTAAATGCTCTTTATGAAACCACATAGTAAGAGAGATGTCCCGTCCCTTAGCCTATGATGTACAATGAGCGCTAACCAATAGAAGCGTGAGTGTTGTATAGTGGTGGATTTTAGCCTCTACAGACCATTTACATGCACTAAAACCTATATAACACTACAGGAAAGGGAAAACCCACAACAAGCAGAATAGCACCTCTTTAAAAACGGGGTGGTAAGGACGACCTCATTGTGTATCCTGATGTCTGGATATAATAAGAATATACAATAAGATGTGTTCCTACCTTTAGCTGATTTCTTCATCAAGGGCTTCTCTTTAGGAGGAATGAAAGCCTTGTTACGCTCTTCCTGCTTCTTGGTCAGCGCCTCGGCTTGTTTCACCTGAGAAAGAGAAATAAAGACAGTCAGGTAACGATTGTTTAACTACATCACGCTAATTAAGATGCTCCTCCACCAGCCGGAGGTGAATCCACTCACCTTGACCTCCTCCATCTTCTTCCTCTTCTTCACACTTTCACGCAGGAAGAACTCTCCGGTGGCCAGCTCCTTGTCGACCTACAGGAAATCAATGTTAAAGTAAAGAGTCTCAATAACAGGGTTTAAACAGAGAGAACGTTCCTCTTTTTCACGTCCGGTTATATAAAGTAAGATCCTAAAGATCATTAAAATGCCGGCTTTTTATGTAGTTATTTATAACATGTCATTTTAAATAATCACGAGTGATACTACTACTGCTGCTACTACAACTACTACTACAACTAATACAACTACCACTACCATCACCACTACTACTGCTACTACAACTACTACTACAACTAATACAACTACCACTACCATCACCACTACTACTGCTACTACAACTACTACTACAACTAATACAACTACCATCACTACTACTACTACCGCTACTAATACAACTACCACTACCATCACTACCACCACCACCACTACTACTACTGCTACTACAACTAAAACAACTACCACTACCATCACTACTACTACTACTGCTGCTGCTACTACTACTACTACTACTACTACTACAACCACCACCACTACTACTACTACTACTACTACTAATACAACTACCACTACCATCACCACTACTACTACTACTACTACTACAACTAATACAACTACCATCACCACTACTACTACTACTACTACTACAACTAATACAACTACCATCACTACTACTGCTACTACAACAACTAATACAACTACCACTACCATCACTACTACTACTAGTACTACTATTACTGCTACTATTACTGCTACTAGTACTGCTACTAGTACTACTACTGCTACTACAACTACCATCACCACTACTACTACTACAACAACAACTAATACAACTACCATCAGTACTACTACTACTACTGCTGCTACTACTACTACTACTACTACAACTACCATCACCACTACTACTACTACAACAACTAATACAACTACCATCACTACTACTACTATTACTACTACTACTGCTACTAGTACTATTACTGCTACTAGTACTATTACTGCTACTACTACAACAAATACTACCACTACTACTATTACTGCTACTAGTACTACTACTACTACCATCACTACTACTACAACAACAACTAATACAACTACCATCACCACTACTACTACTACTACAACAACTAATACAACTACCATCACCACTACTACTACAACAACAACTAATACAACTACCATCACCACTACTACCACCACCACCACTACCACTACCATCACTACTACTACTGCTACTAGTACTATTACTGCTACTAGTACTACTACTACTACAACAAATACTACCACTACTACTATTACTACTACTACTACTACTACTACTACCATCACCACCACTACTACTACAACAACAACTAATACAACTACCATCACCACTACTACTACTACAACAACTACCATCACCACTACTACTACTACAACAACTAATACAACTACCATCACTACTACTACTACTACTACTACTACTACTACTACTACTACCACTACCATCACCACCACTACTACTACAACAACAACTAATACAACTACCATCACTACTACTACTACTATTACTGCTACTACTACAACAAATACTACTACTAATACTGCTGCTACTACTACTACCACTACTGCTACTACTACTACTACTACTACTGCTGCTACTACTACTACTACTACCACTACTACTACTACAACTACTACTACCCCTTGGATTAATAAAGCACTTTATTGAAGAGATATACTAAACAACAATAATATGAATAAATAGCTATAATAAGTTAGCTGCCTTAATGTATTTCTAAATAATAACAATGTGGTTCTAATCCCAACACAAATGAGCATAAGTGTGATAAGCTATGTAATAATAGATCCATAAATGTGCATATTTCCCCCTGAAATGTATAACCCATGTCATGAGAGCAGCGCCTCCTCACCGTGTTCTCGGGCTGCGCGGGGGGGAACGGTGTGTATGCTTTCTTCACGCTCTTCTTCTTGGGTTCCCGCCGTTTGGCCAGGTTTTTGTGGCGGAATTTGGGCAGGAAACGTTCCCAACTCTGAGAGCGCAGGTCGGTGTCTTTGGACAGCTCGCGTTTGATCATCAGAGTCTGAAGGTTCCCAGAAAAATGGAAATGGGGTAAAAGTTAGTCATGTTGAGCAGTACATAAGGCTTAGTGTTGTAAACGCAGCAGAAACACAACACTAATGTTCTGTTAATTACATACTTTATACATCAGCCATATATATATATTAGGGCTGTCAAAAAGAAATGAGCCCCACTAATTATTTTAACGCGATTAACGCATGTGTATTGTTTGTCCTCGGCCGCCCCGTAGTTTCAGAGCGCATCGAGTTTAAAATACCATCTTCAAGCTGATGCTGACAGCCCCGCTCCTGCTGCCCGCTTGTGGCAGACCACACTTCCACGCTCACCGGCAGGCACCGACTGGCCATCGGGAGGACCGGGAGGGTGTGTGTGTGTGTGTGTGTGTGTGTGTGTGTGGCCCGAGCGAGCGAGAGAGAGACCTTACGTGCATTGTTGTTGTTAGCATCTGGTGCTAGCTAGCTGCGCTAACGGATATAAGGAGCTGTTTAAATGAAAACAGAGAAGCGACATTTCGCCGACAACTGCATCGAGCACTTGACTTTATGCAGGAAGCCAGACAGTGGGGCATTGTACGAGAAGTCAGCACACTCAGCACGGATAGTGCGCAACATGATTGCAGCGACACACCCGCCCGCCCGCCCGCACCCACCCACACACCCGCACCCACCCACACACACACACACACACGTATGAGACAGGTTCCAGGTTGAATTGAGGCGAATATTTGTAATGTTCAAATGATAATAAACATTTGCATAAAGCATATTTGTCCACTCATATGTTGAGAGTATTAAAAACTTGAAAAATATTCCTCTAAGGTACATTTAGAACAGATAAAAAACGCGTGATTAATTTGCGATTAATCGCGATTAACTATTTTAATCGATTGACAGCCCTAATATATATATATATATATATACACTATATTTAGAACTAGGGCTGCACGATATTGGAAAAAACTCACATTGCGATACAATAAAATACAGGAAGTGAAGAAAAGACAGTTTGTTTTTGTCCGCAAACCATCCTTTCTTGAACTTTAATGATACAATTGGTATTTTTATTAACAATATTTAACCGGATGAAGGATTTTAGTCACGGACCTCTGGATCTTAAGTTATCAGAGCAACAAGCTGAGCTAGCTCGGTTGTCCTGCTGTCCTTCCTTTTGTAGCAAGCAGCAAAATAATTGTAACACGACGTGTTTGAGTTCATTTGCCTACTTAATATCGCACGTCCTAAAAAAACTATAATAAAAAAACAACTCGTACGTCCTGCGATCGCGCAACATCGTCACGACACGATATATCGTGCAGCCCTTTATAGAACACATGTGTATTTCTACTTTTGTAATTATCAACTGCACTGATAAATACACGTGCAATAACTTATTTATTGACTTCTTCTTGTATTTGTTTGGTAATGTTTTGTAAGAGTACTGTTCAATGTATCATAGGTCCAATTTATAGTCACTTTATATATTAGAAGTTTTTAGCTTGTATTGTCAAATGATACTTTTACTGTCTGTTATGTGTGATTGCACCGTCTGGAATACTTGGCATTTCGCTGTGCCGTGACCAGAGATGGGGTCGTTACAAAAAAAAAGTAATATATTACATATTACTTTTTAAAAAAGTAATATATTACACTACTTCGTTACTCTCTACATAAAGTAACTCGTTACTTTACTCGCAGCGCCGGCCCGCCCCTCCCTGCAGGCAGATCACGCAGACTGCTAAAGTTTCCATTGTCGCATAAGACTGATCCAGATCCTGAATGTTTTCCTATCTGACCATGGCTGTCCTCTGTCTCCTGCTATCTGTATATTTTGCGCAGTCTATCTCTGCTCACGCTGTTGCGTCGGCGTGTTCTCCTGCGTGTTGGCCATGTGTTGCACTGGAACCAGACACCGCAAAGACTTCAGCCGAGCACGTACGAACTGCGCATGCGTGAGTGGCAATAACTCTCCTTACCAGCAGACGGCGGTAGTGTGTATTCGTCATTCAAAAGAGGCAACAACCGGAAGACAGAGAAGAAGAACAGACTACGTGATATAAACAAACAACAAATAGCTGTGCGTTAGCTTCACCTTAGCATGTGTTCTTTGCAGGTGTTTGTTGAGGTTTTATTATGACTGATTTTTTAGTAAGTAACGAAGTAACGCGTGTCGGGGCAATGTTAGTAACTGTAGTGTGATTACTGAATTATAAAAGTAGCGCGTTACACTACTCCGTTACCGACACAAGTAATATTATTACACCCAACTCTGGTAGTGACAATAAAGGAATCTAATCTAAATATAACAGTGCTGTTTCTAGGTTTCTTTTGGCAGCATCAACCCTTAATCCTGGCGGTAAGAGACATTATTATTTTAGGAACACTAAGATGTTACAATGTCAGAAACAGGGTTATTCCAGGCCTGTTTTATCCATGTATTTTATAACCGTGTTGTTCTACATTACGTTGTATTGTGTTTATTTTATAAATGCCATTGTAAAATGTGCTTCCGATGCACTTTCTCTTAATGCTCCTAAAGTAAATAGTGGACCTTGTTTACATGTTATGTGCTGGCCTATCAAAAGTACGCAGACTTCAATTCTGTTTGTTAATCTGTCTATGGATATTGTATATTTTCATAAATGTTCTTCAGTTCGTTATGAAGATCAGTACCAGTCTTTCTGCTTTCTACCTCAGGCTCTTTTTCTACAAGTTCAACTGGTCTGTCGTCTGCCAATTCATGTTAGAAAAACACCATATACTTACATCTTTTAAAAAGCTTGAGCAACTGAACGTTAAAACAGAAGACGCATCCCCACCTGCGACTTGATCTTTGGAAACAGTGGAGGATTATCCACAGTAAAGTGTCTTTGAGCAGTCTCACGCACACTGGCTGCCCCAGGGTTTTGTTAGATAATGATATCATAATTATTATTAATCTTGTGACTAGTCTATGTTCAGATTGAGTGTTGTGTGATTCATGCCCTCAGCTCCAACGCCATATACTTACATCTTTTAAAAGGTTGAGCTACTGAATGTTAAAACAAAGGATGCATCCACGCCCGTGACGTGATCTTTGGAAATTAATTCAGTACAGTGTGCTCGTAGTGAAGCTCTGATCTCAGCCGCTCGTTCAGTATCGGTTCCCAAGACTAGGAACATGACCAACTGATGGTTATTTTTACAACAGAACTCACCTTTTCAAACTGGCTTTTAATGTGAGACGAATGCTGTTTCTTGTGCTAAATATTGTTTTATTAGCTCCATTTTGGTGTATTTATTTGTACCACTGTAAAGGGTCTTTGAGCAGTCACACAAAATGGCTGCTTCAGGGTTTTGTTAGATAACGATACTCTTGTAACTAGTAGAAATGGAGTCTATGTTCACATTGAGTGATTTTGTGATGCATGCCCTCAGCTCCAGGTCGAGCCAGCCTCGGCGATCGAACCCAGAGAGATTTATGTCAGTCAGGAGATCGAGAACAAGGATGGAAAATATCTTCATCGGGCATGCATCACATATCTGAATATATGCAGGTTTCTCCCGGACGTTTGGACTCACCTTGATGTTGTAGATGGGGTGAATGTTCTTCATTGTGTCCATCACCACTTTGCGTACCTGAACAAAAGAGATGGAGACATGCATCGATTATCTAAAGGTTGTCCATCCTCTGCTCTCTGTGTGATAATTAAAAAGGCAAGGCAAATAAACAACAACATTAAAAGCATTAAGATATATTGTGCAACAGGAACATAAGTGGCATTAAGTGCACTACTAATTACCGTTAATATTCACATTAATTGTGTGACCGTCTGTTTCATGTAGATATTTAATTGCTCTTTTTACTGCACTGTTACGCCTCGATTCCACCGGGTCCGTCTGCGTCGCGTTACGGCCGCGCCGTTCGCTAAGATCGCGGCCGCTCTAGTCAATGGGTGCGATTCCACCAGACGCGCCGCGTTGCGTCCCAGAAGCGTCTCGGCGCTGGGCTCCGCTCGAAATAGGATGCAAGTTTATTTTCGACGCGAGGCCGCCGGGCAGGAAGTGGAACGGTCAGAGCATCCAGTCAATCCCCAAAATAAACGAATTGTGCAGACCCTATCCCTCCGTAGTCTTTCAAGTAGGAGGAGAAATTCCAGCGTTCTCCTCCGGTTTACAGGCACTGTGTAAATTATATATATACTAAAATACAGCAACACATCTTTGATTCATGTCGTTTATAACTGGGATATTACAATTATTAACTTTGTCTGTACAAAGTAGTCTGTCAAGGAAATATGCCCAAATCAACAAAAACTGCGAGCCGGCACGCAAGACGCTCCGCTTCTGAAACGCGCCCGGTGGGGTTTGACGCCGGACCAAAACCGCGGCACCACGCAGACGGACCCGGTGGAATCGAGGGGTTAGTGTACAGTTGTACTATTATGCTGCTGTGTTTATTGTATTTTGTAACTGGCACAACAATTTCCTTCAGGATAAATAAAGTCTTATCTATCTATCTATCCATTTTAATTAGCATATGCAGTAGGGGTGTAACGGTTCACAAACATTTCGGTTCGGTACGTACCTCGGTTTTTAGGTCACGGTTCGGTTCGGTACGTTTTCGGTACAGCAGAACAAATTATCACAAAACATAACATGTTTTTTTTAATTATTATTAAACTGTGAATAATGTATTCACTCAAATAAATACAAAATATAATAAAATAAACATTAAGGTGCAGCATTTCGATGAACTGAAATAATCTGTATTTGAACTTTACTGTACTAGTACTCACAAAACATAAACTATTAGTTTTGGGTTTTTAATTATTATTAAACTGTGAATATTCACTCAAATAAATATAAAATATAATAAAATAAACATTAAGGTGCAGCTTTTCGATGAACTGAAATAATCTGTATTTGAACTGTACTGTACCCTACTAGTACCTAAGCAGCCAGTTTGACATTATGACTTGCTTGTCATTGTATTTTCATGTTTTTTTAAAGAAAGATGAACTTGTCCACATTGCTTGCCGAAAGGGCAGACCTGCTGGCACTAACAATGTCTCCTGCTGTGGAGAACACCCTCTCTAGGGACAGAGGTAGCAGATACAGCCAGGTAGCGCTTTGCTAACATGGCAACATAAGGATATTTGGCGTTTGTAATAGCTTTGGCTCGGTCTGAACTTTTTGCGAGTGGTGGAGGCTTAAATGCTAGCGGGAGTTGGGTTTGCACTTCAGTCTTTTGATACCGGTGATATTCACGTTCGGGTGATGCCTTTTCAAATGAGTGTGCAAGTTTGATGTATTGCCAGCCGCGTAACCAATTTTAGTTGAACAATGCCGACAAACAGCTTTGGTTCGGTCCACCTGTCTTTGTCCGTCATCCTTGTACGTAACTGCGAAACCAAAATGTTCCCAAACCGGAGACTTCAATGATGCTGGAGGATTTTCGAGCTCAACTTTATCTGCGTTCGCCATTTCGACAGTTCCTCAAATTACTGATTACATTTGAACGCATCCCTCTGACCAGCTCGTCCAATGAAATGACTTGCTCGCTCTATGACGCGTTGAACACAATGGGAGCAAATTACTCTGAATGCTGCGACGCAGCACCTGAGATTACTTCCAAGAAGTTGTTCACGTTCTCAATTTTTTACGTTTAACGTTATATTCGTTCGGTACACTTCGGTACACACGTGTACCGAACCGAAGGGCCCGTACCGAATAATTTCGGTACGGGTACGTGTACCGTTACACCCCTAATATGCAGACAACAGTTAAAAAAAATGGCAGATTTTTACAATTTAAGGGTTTTTTGAGGATGTTGAATCAATTTCTGACATTTTCAGGCAAAGAAATGGCAGTTTTAACCAGAAAGTGGCCATATTTGTTCTCTGTGGGCTGATTTGATTACATTTGGGTAGGTTTGAATGTTTAAGGGGACCTAAAACTGCCATATTTGATCCTTAAATGTCTGAAATTGATTCAACATCCTCACACCAAAATGGTCCAAATCAACCAAGCCATTTTAAAGCTATTCTCTGCATATGCTAACTTGTGCTAATTGTCCAACATGTGCAAGTTAGCACCCGGCAGTTTCTATATGCTGGGGACCCGTACTTTACATTTCTATCATAAAACTTTGGGGTACTCAACATTTCAGGAATCACAACAGGGCTATGAGCTGGTAAACTAAAAGGCTGTCGACATATAAAAACAAATCATATATTGCATTCATAAGTAACTCTAATTATGAGCAGGACCTGTGAACTCATACTTGTTATTTCTTGTCATTGTAAAAGTTATTTCTTTTTTGGTTGTTTTGTAAAAAAAATAATATATATATATAATTGATTTTAAATCCTGATTAAAACTAGGGATGGGAACGATTAATCGAATATTTCTTTGATCAAATGGAATAATTCAATGTATACGACAGTGCCATAGCTAAGTGGGTCAGGTCTAAAGGTGTGTTTTGCTCCGCTCACAGCGGGCAGAGCTGCAGGTGCTGATCTCTCTCTCTCTCTCGCTTATTTAAAAAAAACACACTTTATAAAGTCAGGCAACACTAACCAGGCTTCATGTGATTCTGTTTATCTGTACCTTACTTTGACCATCCGTTCACTGTTATTGATCATTGTGGAGAGAGGCAGACGTTTTGTTTTGTATTATAGCAGCTATCGGATGGAATCAATACATGGGCTGCACAGGTTGTCGTGTCCGACTATCACAAGTAGAATCATAATAAAAATACGCCGGTAAAATGTGACTGTAGAAAACGGTTTATGCCACAATAGGATAGCAACAAGTAGTCAAGATAGTCAGATTAGCTTCGGTTGCTATGCCAACATCCCCCATTTTATACCAGAGAAACTTTCATAACAGCGTTGTGATGCCAAACAGCGTCAATTCAGACTGACACACATTCACTTAGGCTAAGGGGAACTGGGGATATGTATCAGCTGCTTGTGTGAGTCGGACAGTGAATACTTTAGAGCGGCCGCTGCAGTGTGAGCTAACCGGGAGCTAACGGGAGAATAAACTCCCGTGGAAGAGCAGCCAACACTGCAGCGGTCGGTAAATGCCGCAGAAACACATTAATAAACAATGAACCACGGCACTCTGGAGAAAAGTGTAAGGTTGGAGAAGTCGTTATTTAATTTAATCTGGCTTCGTGTGATTAAAAGCAACACGATCATCGACCCGACGCAGTTGTTGTTGTTGTTGTGAGCGCCGTTGGGGAGAAAAATCAGTGACGTAAACGGTGACGTCATGACGCAGCAGCGGCAGCACCAGTCGGGCTCTGGGCAGTGTGAACAAAACGGGGGATGAAATGAAGAACCGGTTCATAACCAGAAGAGCGCAAGCACGGAGCTAGAACGGGAACCGCGTTGGTGTGAAAGGGGCATTTGAGGCTTTGAGGATAGTTCTTACCTCCTTCAGACCGTTGAAGGGCCCCAGGGCCGACACGGTGTTTCCTTGCACCATCACATAGCAGTTGGTCAACAACTCTAACGCCTGGAGAGAAAAGGGACAAAAACAAAAAGGAACGCTTTTAACTCCTGAGGTGTATATCAGTGTGTAGTGTCTCTACTTTAAAGAGTCCTTTCCTGCTGATGTTCAGGTGTATATCAGTGTGTAGTGTCTCTACTTTAAAGAGTCCTTTCCTGCTGATGTTCAGGTGTATATCAGTATGTAGTGTCTCTACTTTAAAGAGTCCTTTCCTGCTGATGTTCAGGTGTATATCAGTATGTAGTGTCTCTACTTTAAAGAGTCCTCTCCTGCTAATGTTCAGGTGTATATCAGTATGTAGTGTCTCTACTTTAAAGAGTCCTCTCCTGCTGATGTTCAGGTGTATATCAGTATGTCGTGTCTCTACTTTAAAGAGTCCTCTCCTGCTGATGTTCAGGTGTATATCAGTATGTAGTGTCTCTACTTTAAAGAGTCCTCTCCTGCTGATGTTCAGGTGTATATCAGTATGTCGTGTCTCTACTTTAAAGAGTCCTCTCCTGCTGTGTATATCAGTATGTAGTATCTTGTTCTAATGATAGTGGCCTCCTAAAAAACTACCAGAAACACTTTTTCTGGTATTGCCTGAAGACTATTTTCCTGAAGACCATATTTTTAGAGATGCCCCGTATCAAGTCTCTTATGGACTCAATAGATGCTTGCTATTATCCCAAATCCTACATGTGTGTGACCTGCATTACATTGCCTAGTCAGGCTTCTCATGAAAGAGAGTCCTCGAGGTAACAGTCAAACATTTTCCACAATCACCAACTCTTAAAAGGGAATCTGTATCTCTGAGATCAGTGTGAGGTGTGTTGGAAATGGGACTCACTTTGAGTGTGGAGCCTTTTGGGCCAATCAGCCGCTGTCGTCGCTTCACAAACCGCTCTCTGTTCCTCACCAGTGTCCCGATTTTGATGATATCACACGCCATATCGTCCAGTAATATCCGCACAGCCTGGAAGCAAAACAGATGTAAGAACGGGGCGGCAAGACATCGCAATAATCAGAAACTCAGCATTGGTCTTCTGTCAACACACATGTGACCCGCGCTAACGAGATCAGTCAGATGTCGCATCACAAGATAAACGTGGATTTATGTAAAAATAAACACTTATTTTGGGGCTTCTTGGCTTTCAGAACATTACATTTGTATTGCCGTATTCAGACGAGAAATACATTTTTGAAGCTTTTTAAGTTCAGTGATCACCGCTCCTTCCCAAAACTAAAAACAACAACTAGAGATGTCCCGATCCGATCCGTGATTTTCAAAAGATCGGAAGAAAAAAATCGGAGATCGGGAATTTTTTAATTATAAAATATTTTTTAATTATTTTTATTTAATGTTACAAAACAAAAATGACCATGTTCACGTCTTAAAGTCATCCTGAGGCCTTAGTTTTGGTTTAAAATGACACAACATCATGTATGTGTTGCTTCTTTTGGGCTTGTTTTCAGACCTGGTTGCTTATTTCTCTCAAATCTGGCAACAGAGTGGGCGCAGTGTCTAATAGTAGCAGTAAGCTAACGAGAGGCTACGTTCAGCTGGTGAGTCGGGACAGAGAAAATGTCAGGCGTTTGGAAGTATTATAAAATTGAAAGCGAAGGCAGTGTAACAGCCAGATGCAATGTTTGCAAGGCGGAGGTTCCGCGTGGTGGAAAGAACAAAGCTACGTTCAACACGACCAATCTAATACGCCACCTGAGAAACAAACACCAACAACAACAGGACGAGTACACAGCGGCCACTCAGGTAACGGCACTGAAACAACCGACACTTTCAGAGACTTTTAAAAGGAAAGAGAAACTGCCCCAGAACAGTGAAAAGGCCAAAAGAATAACAGCCAAGATAGCTGAACTCATCGCGTTGGATGACCAGCCGTTATCCGTTACCTTTTTTTTTCTTTTAATGCATTGCATAAAGATCGGGAAAAATCGGTATCGGCAGATTGTCAAAATCAAATGATCGGAAGCAAAAAAGGTGATCGGGACATCCCTAACAACAACATTGGCTTTAAGATTACCTAACTATTATCACCAAATTCAGATGATGAATACAGCATTAAAGGGGGGGTAGGTAAGTTTGAGAAACCGGCTCGAGATACACTTTTTGTTATATTCCATGGAATGCTCTTAACATCCCGATAGCAATGCATATCTTAAGTGCTTTGACAAAAAATCCATAAAAAAATGTCATCTCTGGAAGCCGTAATACTGTAAAAAGTACGACCAATCCGTTTAGCCGGGCCGGCTAAACGGATTGGATTGGCGCCCTGTCTGTCAGCCTTCCATCTCGTGCACGCACAAATGTATCTCGTGCCGTCATTGGGCGTGCATTGCAGCAGTACTTCAATGACTCGCCAGCAACAGGCGGCCACTTTCACCATGGCAGAGTTAGGTTCAACATCGTCTACTGGTCGCAAAAGAAATAATGTAACGGAGCAAATTAGGAACAAAAACAAAGTGGAAACTAGGAGAATTCAAACCAGAGTCAATATCGGAGTTGCTTTTCAACGATGGCGACAACTGATGCAACACACCTATGGGGGTTATTCCCTATCTTTATTCAAGAGCGTGGTATTTAAATTTGAGAGCATACTTTATGTATTTATTTCCCTCAAACCCTGTCCTCGCACTCAAATAGTGCCTGCTTGCACTTAGATTTGCTTCTGCTCAAACTGTACGCTTGCACTCAGATATATTGCTGTTTACAGATTTATTCTCTGCGCGCTCGAAACTTTTGTGCAACAATCCTGTCAAAATCCCTCAACCAATAGGAGGCCAGGTGTCCTTGCGGGTGCGTTCATTTTACTTATTACAGCGTCCCGTAAGGGCGGTTACTCTTTGGTTTGTCTTTGGTGCGATGACAGGGTTTGAGTGAAGGAAATCAATAAAGTATGCTCTCAAATGTAAATACCACGCTCTTGAATAAAGATAGGGAATAACCCACATACACACCGAGTTGAAATCTGACGCCGTGGTCGCTCTTTTTCTCTTGGACAGGTTTTGTATGGTTTACAATTCCCCTGAACTATATAGCCAACCTAAGTCATGTGCGCGTTCATGTGTGTTGGAGGAGGTGCTCTGTAAGGAAGTCTGAAGGAAGGGGCGGATTCTTTTCGGCTGTGTACTTTCAAATTTTAGTGCACTCGAGCCGGTTTCTCAAACTTACCTACCCCCCCTTTAAAGCTTGTCCAGGTACTATGAACAGAGGCTGTGTGTTGTGTGTGTTTCATTGGATATCACACACATAAGCAAACAAACACACAATTTTTCTTCCATGGTTTCCCCTTATCCGTGTAAAATATACATCCTTGTCCTTGATGCTACTAGTTTAAAATGAGATAATCAATACGAGATGTGTTTCAGGGTTGATATGTATTCCCGGTGGACGGATTTGGATGACATTTGGGTAGATTTAGACGTTTAAGGGGACCCAAAACTGCCATTTTTGATCCTTAAAATGTCTGAAATTGATTCAAAATGTGTTTCGGGGGTTGATGCGACTGATTTTGATAGAGCAGATATCACAAATGTCTAAAAGCAGGAAGAGAAAACCTTCAGGAAAAACAATCTACTGTGTGGCATGTGTTGTAAAATGCATCAAGGCAACAGTAATCACAACATCTCGAAGACTTCCTGAAAGGTTACCTGTTCGAAGGGAACGCTCCTTGCCAGCAGCTTGATGAGATCTCTGCCTCTCACGATGGCGTACGGGTCGTACGTTTTCTTCGAGGTGCAAACGGAGATGCTTCCCTCGATCAGATCCAGAGTGGCTTTGATGTGCTGGGAAGATTCACAATACACAGGATTAGAACATCACCAGGTGCTTCATTTAAAAAAACATGGAGTTACGCTCTGCCAGTGTTGTAGTCAAGTCACCAATTCACGAGTCCAAGTCACTCTCGAGTCACCACTCTTCGAGTCCGAGTCACCAAGGGAGAGTCGTAGTCGAGTCAGAGTCCAAGTCCGAGTCACCCAAGGAGTGTCCGAGTCGAGTCCGAGTCATCATTACCTGAGTTCGAGTCCGAGTCACCAAGGGAGAGTCGGAGTCGAGTCCGAGTCACCAAGGGAGAGTCGGAGTCGAGTCCGAGTCACCAAGGGAGAGCCGTAGTCGAGTCCAAGTCCGAGTCACCCAAGGAGTGTCCAAGTTGAGTCCGAGTCATCATTACCTGTGTTCGAGTCCGAGTCCAAGTCCGAGTCTCCCAAGGAGTGTCCAAGTTGAGTCCGAGTCATCATTACCTGTGTTCGAGTCCGAGTCCAAGTCCGAGTCACCCAAGGAGTGTCCAAGTCGAGTCAGAGTCATCATTACCTGAGTTCGAGTCCGAGTCACCAAGGGAGAGTCGTAGTCGAGTCCAAGTCCGAGTCACCCAAGGAGTGTCCAAGTCCGAGTCACCCAAGGAGTGTCCGAGTCCGAGTCACCCAAGGAGTGTCCAAGTCGAGTCCGAGTCATCATTACCTGTGTTCGAGTCCGAGTCACCAAGGGAGAGTCGGAGTCGAGTCCGAGTCCAAGTCACCCAAGGAGTGTCCGAGTCCGAGTCACAAGTCTTCATGTATTAACCTTCGTGGATATATGTGTTGAAATGTAGCTGCTCCTCTACATTGCTTTTATCCTGTCGATTGAACTGCTGTGAAGCCAGTTTGGCTACAATACAAATATGAAGCTTATTACTAATATTATTATTATTGTAAATGAGTTTAATATGTCCAACTATATTTAAAATGAGTTACCTTTTAGAGAAGTGATTATATTTGTATGCCAATATTTTCCTATGGTAAAGTTTTCGTTTTGCACTTTTATTTTGATAGTAATAAGATCGGGACTCTTATTTTGAAGGAACTTTTACCGGTTAAATCCGTTTACTGATAAAGATTTAGCCCCAGAAAGCACATAGCTACTTAGCATGCAAAATGAGTCATTCTGCATGTTAAGTAGCCATGTGCTTTCGTGTTATGGGCTGAATCTTTCTTTATTGATTAGATCACGTTACTCTGATGATAGTGTTCAAGACAGCCTATATGTCTGAACTCGATCCTTAGAGTAATGTGTTACGGAGCCTTCTCTTCAATCTTGTTTCCACATAACGAGCATTTTGCGCTGCTCTTTTCCAATGTGGAAGCAGAATGTGTGAAAGCATACAGCACGATGCGGGGTGTGTCTCTAGACATCTCTAGACTGGAATAGCGGGGCCCAGTACGTGAACTCGCCTCGCAGGTGCACACGCCAGGATAGAGGACATCAGACTACAGAGAAAACTTGCTCGAGTCCAAGTCAGAGCGTCAATGTACAAGTCGAGTCCGAGTCATCGTGGGGGGAAAAATTCAGGAGTCCGAGTCCAAGTCAGCGTACGCGAGAATTCACGAGTCCAAGTCAGAGTCGCGTCAATCAGTGCGCGAGTCCGAGTCGCGAGTCCCGAAAATCGGCACTCGAGTCCGACGCTCTGCCCTGTCACAATTCCAACACTCATATCTTTCAAAACTCAACTTTTTACATTTGACCTTTAATCTTCTACCCCACACCCCCTCCTTCTCCTAATTGTTCTACTTGGCTTAGTAGTTATTTTATTTGCTTGTAAAGTGTTGTCAGAACTACGAAAAGCGATATATATATATATATCCAATGTTCTATCATTAAGGAACTAATCCAGGCATATTGGAGGGAGGGGGGCGGGCTGTCCCGAATACCATTTTTCGGGCTCCGGATATTCGGTAATAATCAGCAGCGAATATTCGATGCGGAGTTTTTTTTCATAATTTAGCAATTTGTCTAAACATTTAGCAAAAGTGCTCCACATCCAGACGGAGGAATGCACCGGGTTCGACTGTCTTTCTAGCAGCTCTGTAGCCCCATCCACGAGTAACGTTTCCACGTCAGGTGTTATGTATGCTAGCAGCAACACACGGAGTTAACTACATTATAAAAACATAGGTTAATGATTAGAGGTAACAGAGTTATTTAGTTTGTTAAAGTTTCAGCTATTCTGTTTACAGTTCTGTCATCAGATTATTTAATACCATTTGTTAAAACACTGTTGTTTCTTTTGATGTGAAATATTATGTATTTAATTTAAATAAAAAGCAATGTTAGTTTTGTAAACAATTTGTTAAGTTAATTTAATAATATATGTATTTTTGAATCAAGTATTCATCTTTGTCTTCATTGCTAGTTTCCACATGCCTAAAACAACCTCAAGCTAAATCTAAAAGTTGATGGCTAAATAAGAGCGTTTGAGAAATTGTGCAAGGCATACAGTAATAGTCCGAATAGTCGATTCATCGATAGATTAATCGATTATCAAATGAGTCGTTTGTTGCAGCCCTATTGTCCCATGTATAAATAAAACGTGTTATTCAGCAATCCTTGCAATTTGGGATTTTATTTTTGGTTGGTAGACCTCGGTGAGCTGGTCATTTCAAAAGTAGCTCACCAGCCAAAAAAGTGTGGGCACCCCTGTCTTAGTGTGTCCTTTACTACTAAATCCCTCTAGTATGGTCCACTTGAGGGCAACGGTTGAGTAAAGAGCGACACCTTGTGATCAATCCTGGTAACAAAATGGCAACTGTGGCATATTATAGACAAACGAAGTTCAATTCCTTGTGCATGCAGACATTTGTTACAAAACAACGTCCTTTTAATAATATAATAATGACTTACTACTTCTCCTAAGGCCTTCTCCACCAGCGGCCAACACTCCTTCAGGTAGGCTTCTCTGTATTTGGGGAAGAGGGTGGCGAAGCTGCTTTCCTCCATCAGACCGCGGGGGTTATCGTCCTTCGTGAACGGCGCCTCTTTCCATCCGTCAGGAACACTCAGGAGCTCAGATTCATCCACTGAGGACACAGACAATTCGGTTCTTAAAAACAATAACACAATCTAAAAATAAAGTGTCTGTGGTTTTGCCTTGATGTGAATTGAAAACGAATAAAACCAGGAACAAATGTTTGCAAAATACAGTGTTGTAAAGTAAGTAAGTAAGTAGATTTACTACAAGCAGAGGTGGGAAGTCGTGGAGTACAAATACTTTGTTACTGTACTTAAGTACATGTTTCTGGTATCAAGAAAGGGCGACTGTGGCTGTGAGGGACTGCGGTCGTCTTTCAACCAGAAGGTTGTGGGTTCGATCCCAGCCCGTGCAGCCAACATGTCGATGTATCCTTGGGCAAGATACTTAACCCTGAGTTGCTCCCGATGGCATGGCCAACGGTGTGTGAATGTGTGTGAATGTTAGGTCCTAGTGGTACTGCTCTGTATGAATGGGTGTGAATGGGTGAATGACATGTAGTATGTAAAGCGCTTTGAGGGGTCGTAAAGACTGGATAAAGCGCTATATAAGTACAGTCCATTTATCAGTACTTTACTCCACTACTTATTTCTCTGACCACTTTTTACTTTGACTTCTTACATGTTGAACACAAATACCTGTACTTTCTACTTCTTACATGTTGAACCCAAATACCTGTACTTTCTACTTCTTACATGTTGAACCCAAATACCTGTACTTTCTACTTCTTACATGTTGAACACAAATACCTGTACTTTCTACTTCTTACATGTTGAACCCAAATACCTGTACTTTCTACTTCTTACATGTTGAACACAAATACCTGTACTTTCTACTTCTTACATGTTGAACACAAATACCTGTACTTTCTACTTCTTACATGTTAAACTCAAATACCTGTACTTTCTACTTCTTAGATGTTGAACCCAAATACCTGTACTTTCTACTTCTTACATGTTGAACACAAATACCTGTACTTTCTACTTCTTACACGTTGAACACAAATACCTGTACTTTCTACTTCTTACATGTTGAACCCAAATACCTGTACTTTCTACTTCTTACATGTTGAACCCAAATACCTGTACTTTCTACTTCTTACATGTTGAACACAAATACCTGTACTTTCTACTTCTTACATGTTGAACACAAATACCTGTACTTTCTACTTCTTACATGTTGAACCCAAATACCTGTACTTTCTACTTCTTACATGTTGAACCCAAATACCTGTACTTTCTACTTCTTACATGTTGAACCCAAATACCTGTACTTTCTACTTCTTACATGTTGAACACAAATACCTGTACTTTCTACTTCTTACATGTTGAACACAAATACCTGTACTTTCTACTTCTTACATGTTGAACCCAAACACCTGTACTTTCTACTTCTTACATGTTGAACCCAAATACCTGTACTTTCTACTTCTTACATTTTGAACCCAAATACCTGTACTTTCTACTTCTTACATTTTGAACCCAAATACCTGTACTTTCTACTTCTTACATGTTGAACAGAAATACCTGTACTTTCTACTTCTTACATGTTGAACTCAAATACCTGTACTTTCTACTTCTTACATGTTGAACACAAATACATGTACTTTCTACTTCTTACATGTTGAACACAAATACCTGTACTTTCTACTTCTTACATGTTGAACCCAAATACCTGTACTTTCTACTTCTTACATGTTGAACACAAATACCTGTACTTTCTACTTCTTACACGTTGAACACAAATACCTGTACTTTCTACTTCTTACATGTTGAACCCAAATACCTGTACTTTCTACTTCTTACATGTTGAACCCAAATACCTGTACTTTCTACTTCTTACATGTTGAACACAAATACCTGTACTTTCTACTTCTTACACGTTGAACACAAATACCTGTACTTTCTACTTCTTACATGTTGAACCCAAATACCTGTACTTTCTACTTCTTACATGTTGAACCCAAATACCTGTACTTTCTACTTCTTACATGTTGAACCCAAATACCTGTACTTTCTACTTCTTACATGTTGAACACAAATACCTGTACTTTCTACTTCTTACATGTTGAACCCAAATACCTGTACTTTCTACTTCTTACATGTTGAACACAAATACCTGTACTTTCTACTTCTTACATGTTGAACACAAATACCTGTACTTTCTACTTCTTACATGTTGAACACAAATACCTGTACTTTCTACTTCTTACATGTTGAACACAAAAACCTGTACTTTCTACTTCTTAGATGTTGAACCCAAATACCTGTACTTTCTACTTCTTACATGTTGAACACAAATACCTGTACTTTCTACTTCTTACACGTTGAACACAAATACCTGTACTTTCTACTTCTTACATGTTGAACCCAAATACCTGTACTTTCTACTTCTTACATGTTGAACCCAAATACCTGTACTTTCTACTTCTTACATGTTGAACCCAAATACCTGTACTTTCTACTTCTTACATGTTGAACCCAAATACCTGTACTTTCTACTTCTTACATGTTGAACCCAAATACCTGTACTTTCTACTTCTTACATGTTGAACCCAAATACCTGTACTTTCTACTTCTTACATGTTGAACACAAATACCTGTACTTTCTACTTCTTACATGTTGAACACAAATACCTGTACTTTCTACTTCTTACATGTTGAACACAAATACCTGTACTTTCTACTTCTTACATGTTGAACCCAAATACCTGTACTTTCTACTTCTTACATGTTGAACCCAAATACCTGTACTTTCTACTTCTTACATGTTGAACACAAATACCTGTACTTTCTACTTCTTACATGTTGAACCCAAATACCTGTACTTTCTACTTCTTACATGTTGAACACAAATACCTGTACTTTCTACTTCTTACATGTTGAACCCAAATACCTGTACTTTCTACTTCTTACATTTTGAACCCAAATACCTGTACTTTCTACTTCTTACATGTTGAACCCAAATACCTGTACTTTCTACTTCTTACATGTTGAACCCAAACACCTGTACTTTCTACTTCTTACATGTTGAACCCAAATACCTGTACTTTCTACTTCTTACATTTTGAACCCAAATACCTGTACTTTCTACTTCTTACATTTTGAACCCAAATACCTGTACTTTCTACTTCTTACATGTTGAACACAAATACCTGTACTTTCTACTTCTTACATGTTGAACCCAAATACCTGTACTTTCTACTTCTTACACGTTGAACTCAAATACCTGTACTTTCTACTTCTTACATGTTGAACCCAAATACCTGTACTTTCTACTTCTTACACGTTGAACTCAAATACCTGTACTTTCTACTTCTTACATGTTGAACCCAAATACCTGTACTTTCTACTTCTTACATGTTGAACTCAAATACCTGTACTTTCTACTTCTTACATGTTGAACACAAATACCTGTACTTTCTACTTCTTACATGTTGAACACAAATACCTGAACTTTCTACTTCTCTCATTTTCCAAACAGCTGGTTCCTTTAGTCTGAATGTGTGTTTGGTGGCGTGATCATTATTCTTTAGAGTCATTGCGTGCCTATTGATTTGAACACGATCCGTGTATCCATCATTTCCTGGTCTTCTCTAAAGAAGAGGGACCAATGGAAACGTTGTCATGTTGCCGTTGTTCAGCATGGAAACATTCATTAGCTAACAATGACATTATTGTTCTATTAATATAAAGGGAGGTCAGGTACTCTTTAAAACAGCTGCTAGTTATGGGTACTTTTTACTGAAGTACATTTCAAAGCCTCTTTACTTTTACTTGAGTAAAGAAGTTTAGTCAGTACTTCTACTTTTACCAGAGTATTTTTAAACACCAGTATCTGTACTTCTACTTGAGTTAAGGATGTGTGTACTTTTGACATCTCTGACTACAAGTACTGTGTACTTAAGTACAATTTTGAGGTAGGCTACGTGTACTTTACTTGAGTATTTAAATGTTATGCTACTTTGTACTTTTCCTCCACTACATGTATTTAATACCTTTAGTTACTTCACAGATCTGGATGAATGATGTGAAATATAATCAAGTGTTAAATCAGACTTTAGTTCCACCTGGAGTAAATCCACCAGCTACCCTGCAGTCTACAAAGTCATTCAAACTAGCTGCACCTTCACCAGCTTTGAGAACACTTTCATGATCAATCATTATAAAACATATCATATATATTATTCTGAAATGGACCAATCTGCACAACGACTACTTTCACTGTCTTTCACTATATTTTGATGAGAATACTTTTCTACTTTCACTTGAGGAACATTTTGAGAGCAGTTGTTTTACTGTAACAGAGTATTCCTACACTCTGGTACTTCTACTTTTACTCAAGTACAAGATCTGAGTACTTCTACTTTTACTCAAGTACAAGATCTGAGTACTTCTACTTTAACTAAAATACCAGATCTGAGTGTTGTGGCCAGGGAAAGGAAAGTTTGGGGCTCTCTGCTGGAACTGCTAGCCCCGCGACCCGACCACGGATAAGCGGGAGAAGATGGATGGATGGACCAGATCTGAGTACTTCTCCACCTCATGTTAAAGCTAATACATGCGTGCCTTGCGAAACATGTCAACAAGGTAGAAATAGACGACAAAACTCAGCTCTGACTAGTAACAAATGGGTCATTAGGTGTTAAATACTTCTGCTAAACTCGACAATATTTATTAATCACTTACTTTGGCTTTTAGTCTTTTTTGAATTCTTTCCTTTTTCATTCACGCCGTCTCCGGTGGAGGACGCCATTGTTGTTGGAGGAGGAGCCAGTTTCTTCTTCGTTGGTGTTTATTGGCAGTTGACAACCAACGTTCTGGAGCATCATCGCCACCTATTGGACTGGAGCTTTAAATTGACAGAAAACGAAATAAAACGACATTAATCAAAAATGATTATACACTTGTAAACGTTTAAATAAACAAGGTCATATTTAAAATTAAATTTAATAAAATACTACCTCTGATGTATTACAGAATAAATCCCACTATGTAGAAGGGTCCAGTTTCTTCTTCGCTGGTGTTTATTGGCAGTTGACAACCAACGCTATGGAGCATTATTACATTACATGTCACCTGTCATACTCAATACTAATCCCCACAGGAGCAATTTGGGGTGAAGTGTCTTGCCCAGCTGACTGCAGTGGGGTTTGAACCTGTGACCCCTGATCCTAACACAAACGCACAACCCACTGCACCCCACGCGGCCCCCCATTATCACCACCTATTGGACTGAAGTGTGGAGCTGTAAATTGGCAGAAAACAAAATAAGATGTTTGCTAATCGTACCATTCCTATGATGTCTTTCCTAACAAATTCCCCAGTGTAAAACTCAATTAATCATGATAATAATTACCTTATTTTGTTTCATACCTGTTGCAATCATGGGGATGTATAATAAGAACTGGATACAGCGTGGGAGGCGGGGGGGATTCCTATGAGATTCCTATGAGATTCCTATGAGAGTTGCTCATTGATTCCTATGAGAGTTGCTCATTGATTCCTATGAGAGTTGCTCATTGGTGCATGAAGACAAAATGGCCCAACTTTTGAGAGAGCGAAACGTCACGAAAGTATTCATATCATATAATTCGTTCTTATTGTGCGTCCATGGGTAAAGGTAAAACTCATGTACGAACACGTCACATGAACGTGCCGGTTGTCGCGGTCCCGTGAGTTAGATCCGCGTTCATAATGCCGAGGAAAATAACTCTCAGAATAACGTTATTAGCACATTTTACAACTTGAGGACCGAATGTTTTTAATAAATGTTCATTTAGTTAAAAAAATAATTATCCAACGATTTACAGACGAGACGTGTCTTTCCCAATGTTAGTCAATAGGCTTGTTTGAGATGAGCTGCGGCTCAGCTCGAAAGTAGACGAGAATAGCCGATTGCATCTGGGGGAGGTCTCAAAAAGCTCGCCTGAAGTCGGACAGCTCGGAGTCGGCTTGACTCGGTTTGCAATGGTGGAAATTGCGCTGGCGCTCTTCGTTGCAGATGAAGTGGATGCAATAGAAATCCCACAATAATTATATCACTACAAATGAATGACTCAAGTGTCTGTTCATTTTAACACAAATCAATACAAGGGGGGTTGAATCCTACATGAAAAAGACAGAACCACTTATTACTTTTCAAAACTACTTCCGTCAGTGGTCTTGACCAGTTTGCATTTATAAAGAATGCACAAATGTGGATAATCGTGAATGTCAGATGTACTAAGTAAATAAATGTGTTCCTGCTCAAGATTAGATTCAACTTTATTGTTATTGCACAGATTACAGGTAGAAAACGAAATACAGTTTAGCTTCTAACCAGGTGCAACAAGCAGTAAAGTGAAAAGTAATGTACACAATCTAAAGAATAAAATATAGAATGAATTGAATGATGAATAAACAGTGAGGGGTATGAATACACTAGATATACACAGCAGCCTGTGAGCAGTATGAACAGTGTGAACAGTGTGTATAAAGTATGAACACGGTCAGCAGTGAGTGCATGTAGTATAAAATATATAGATATTAATTTCATGATGATAAACATTGTGGAACAATGATGAAAAATGTGCTCTCAAGGCTGCCGGCGTCTTTGTCCCGCGATATTTCAACGTCTCATGTAGTCGAGCCTCCAGAGCAAGAGTTGACAGGTGTTGACATTCCCCTTATTGTGCGTCAGCAGAGGCTTCAAGTGTCTTAGGTTCAAGTTAGACAACTAATGTCTGGGTTAGTGTTCATGACTTCATGTTTATGTCATCTTAATGTTTAATCTTAATGCACACGCATTTTCCGTGCTTTCCAATAGTTTAAAAATAGTTTCATTCCACTGTTAAATAACCTGTTCAATACAAACATGCCACTTGTAAAAATGAAATAACATTTATGTGAACTGATATTTGTTTAGTGAGCTTGTTAGAGGATGTTCCCTGAGAGATTGAAAAATGTCAAAGAAGATGTCAGACTTGGTATATTTGTTAATAATTACATACAATATGAAATGTGTGTGTGTGTGTGTTCCAAGTGAATCTGCGGCCCCCTGGTGGCCAGTACATAAATGATGTGGCCCCCACCACCATCCAAGTTGCCCATCCCTGCTCCATATAATATTCTCTAGTGGTCTTCTATCAATAACGTAGACACTTCAGGTTGTTTTTGAAGAATAGATGACGACGCTTTGAGTTTTCATCACCTATCCCAGGGTGCCTGAACCTGCTGTATTTATTCATGTGATTCATATGGTCCTGATGGCCAATGGACACATGGCTGCATGTTGCCACCATTAAGGAGCCCAGGCCATCGATGAAGAACTCTGGAAGAAAAGACAGATATATATCAAGGACAGTAAAAACTGAAAGGGTGTGGACTTCTTGCCACTACTAACAGTCTAGACCAGGGGTATTCAATTAAAATTCAACAAGGTCCAATTAGAAAACAATTCCTCAAGCAAAGGTCCATAATGTCTAACTTCATCTATGATCTATTGGTGTGATATAAGTAGTCTGATAGCTGTATAAACATGTAATCAACAACTGACTGTCAAAGCAAACAAAGAAAAAACTAAATCTAAAAAACATTTAGACAATATTTAACATTGAACTATAAAGAAATATAATACTGTAGACAATGTTCTTCTTGGGCTGCATTTAAATAAATAAAATAGCTTTTTAAAAAATTGTGCTTTTTAAATGAAAGTGCTTGATTTTTGAAAAATAAAATGAAGTAACAGCAGCTTGAGTTTCCCTTTTCCTTTAACTGCTTCACATCTTGATAACTTTAGAACATATCAGTCTCAACACATTTTAACAATTCAACAGTCTCTCTTTGTGTCCCTCTTATCTCCCACCCCCCACTTTCTTCTGTTCAGTGAGAGAACTTAGATCTAGCCACAAATTAAAACCTGCTTATTTCCTGTGACCTCAGTTCAGACTTGAGTCTGGTCCAAAACGTTTTGCTTTGTCTCATAGTGACGTTTCACATTGGACCGTTTAACCCAGACCCGGCGTCATGGGCGGCCCCATGGGGCCCGCCCATGACGCCGGGTCTGGGTTAAACGGTCCCCAGGATCATCCAGGATTTGGGCCCGCTGTTTTAATCAGGGCTGAATACAACATTTTTTTATTATTATGTTTATTGTTGTTATTTGTAGGGCTTTGTCCTAATATTTATTTTTGTTTTAAACTATGTTGAAATATTAGTTTAATATCATTTTTTTATTTTGCTATGAAATTCTGAATGAAAGGCTGCGCGCGAGACTGGTTTTTCGCTGGGTTGAGTCGTGTGGGTTTTTGAGTGAGATGCGGCACAGCAGCCTGTCAGCTTACTCTTGCTAGGTTAGTTTGGCTTTTATCATTTATATTTATCTGCAACAATGGATATCAGGAAGTGGTTCATGAAAGGAATATGGCAACTCAGCGCCAGATGCAGGCACATTAGAAGACATCAGTTACGTTACCAACGAGCAAGCAAGCCAGCCAGGGACAAGGGAGGCTGGCAATCAATTATATTTTGAAGAGAAATTGACTCTCAAGCCGGGCTCTCTCACAAACTCCGGCTCTGTGCGCAAGCAGACCGCTGTACACGCTCTCTGCCTCGCTCAATATCTCTCTCTCTCTCCCTTTCTCTCCATCGCTCAACCTCTCCACCCTGTGTGCGCTCCTCAGGTTTGCCTGCGTGCTTGCCCAAGTTGGCACAGCGTTACAAATGTGCCACAAAACCAACCAATGGATGTAGCCTATAATAAGACCGTCAACAGCCTTATGGCAACCTAAAATCTATGACATAAAACCCCTCTGTTTCCGTAACAACAATTCACGAGCGTCTAACAGGGCCCCCCCGTTGCCAATTCAGATTTCCCGGGATATGTAAGTTTCGGGGTGGGCCCGCCCTGGTAAATCAAATGCCCGCCCAGAGACGTATGTCTGCCGCCGGGTCTGGTTTAACCTGTTAAGCTCCAAGCCTGTTTTTCAGGTCTCAGGCTCAAAACTGACATTCCCAGAACAAATGACCATAACTTCACTTCTAAAAGGGGTAAGGGGTTCTCAAAGCAATGATAAACCTTTGAGTTAGATGTAGAAAAGTCAGAATCAATATAGATGTTTTTATTTTTTAAATAAATTCAGATTGAACATAGCAAAAAAAAAAAAAAATTTAGTGTCCGTCCAAAAATAAACATTACTTACACCCTTGAAGGATGGGATAGTAGACTAAAAGCTTTAGGAATCCAAACTATAACATATAATAACTACCCTGTATCAAGATTGATGCAAAACAAGTGAAATGTGACCTTTTTAGAGAGGTTTAGAAAAAATAACCCACCGCTGGGGTCATTTGGGTGCATTTGCCATATCTCTGCTGAATAGAATCAAGTGCCTAAATCCATCTAAACACTACCATTGTTGAATGAGAGTGAAGCGCAGCCAGCATGCCCAAAACCGGAAGCTCTCATACACTCTATTTATGAAATATTGTCATAAATATGATGATGGATTATCAGCAATAATTTCAAAGGGATACAGAGACATTGGATTAACCTTCAGAAGCGTTTTTATGCGTTTTAATGCCATTGAACACAACCTTTGATCAGAAAACAGCAAAGGTAAGACGTATTTGCGGTTTTGGCCCCGTAAAGTGAAGTTGTGTGTTGTCTTTGCTTGCCTTCGCCGCCGTGAGTTTTGGTCGCACAGTGATTATACTTATACCATTGGAATCTGTGGAATCTCAGCTTTCATATGATATCTAGTTTGTGCAGATCCGATGAAGTATAAAATATTGCTACCGTAAGTTATGTGCTAAGCCGATGTAGACCTACCTGAGTGTCCTATCCTCTTGAGCTGAGGGTCGAATCTCACCCTCCTTGCAGCATCTGTTCGAGCCAGGAAGAAGTTGACCACCCCACTGACCACTGAGCATTGTGGGTAACCAGGAAGAGAGTGGAACCTGCTTTGAAACGTCCTGTTCAAGCAGCCACCTTCCATTTCGTCTCCTTCATCATAGCTGAGAGAGAAGTCAAACTGGCTCTCTTTTACTTTCCCACCAAGCTGATAGGAACAGAGAGACAAGAGAACTGATTACAAAATGAAACCCCACAATTAACGAGGAACAATGTTAGAAACCTTGGGGAGAGACCTACAGAAAGTAGTGCAATAGATGTTGTGTGTGTACAGATAAATGATTATGTGATTATAAATAAAAAGCAGGGTCCAGGAGGATGTCAAAAAGCTTCCAGATACCCTAGGTCTCCTATTATGCTATTTTTAGGCATATATTATTGGCAAACGTCCGGAGAAAACCCATTTTAGCAGCTTGAATTCACAATGTTGTTCTTAAAGTTATGCCCTCCCCCTCTTCATGACCTCAAGTGAGGGTAGGAACGAAGATGGACCGGTAGATTGACAGCTTTCCCCTCTGGCTTAGCTCTCTTCAACAGTGACATTAATGGCGCATTTCCACTACAGCGCGGAGCTCGCTTTAAGCGTGCCGAGCCGTGTGGGGCCCGTTTTTGGTTGCGTTTCCACTTAGCGTAGTACCGGCTAGCGGGTACTATTTCACAGTTTTCTGGCCCCATAAAATCGAGGTTCTTTCCGGGCCAACAACCAGGCTGAGTATGCTAAACTAGAGAGAGAATCGCTGGCAAGGGGGCTACAACTACAACAAGATGAACATATTTGACCGTGATTAACAGCATACTGATACCGGTTAGTAAAAACCATGAATTAATGCTTTGACAAGTCTGCAGACAGACGGCAGGCGAAAAACTTTTTAAACCAGCGACTGTATTCGCCATGACACAGACAGTCTGTGGTTTGTACTTGTTTAACTTTTGTCTAGTTTCTGAACAGATATGAGGAGCTGTGAGCTTGAGTGCTAACAGCTAACGGCTGTGTGGTTTTTCTGGGGTTCTCATTGAAGATGACATCACGGCTCCGCTTACACTGCGTTACTATAGATACTACCCCAGTTCCTAAACTGTAATGGAAACGCGCCATAAAGTGAGCCAGTCCTAACGAGGCCTAGCCATACCGAGCGAGGCCGTGCAGTGGAAATGCGCCATAAGACTGTTACAAAGTCAGCCTACTAGCACCTTGATGAAATATATCTACGAATAAAGGACTTATGACTGCAGGAATTGGAAACACTTGTCCATGCGTGCATCTTCAGTCGACTCGACTACTGTAATGGTGTCTTCAAGTCCCCGCTAACACTTAGAAAGTGGATCACTCCAGTTCTGAGGTCTTTACATTGACTTCCTATCGGACAGAGACTTGACTTCAAAATACTGCTGTTGGTTTATAAAGGTTTGAATGGTAAACCACGCCCACTTCCATTTTTAACGTAAACTCCCCCCCCTTTCACGTAAACAAACAAAAGTACATCTTAAGTGCAGAGACGAACCAAAAATCCTCTTGGAGGTGTATAAATAAACGTACAGGAAGTCGGCCATTTTGAATTTGGCCTTGGAAAAAATCATTTTATCACGTACAATACTTTCACAATCTACTCCAAGGGATTTTATCCAATCGACTCAACATTTTGAAAGTAGCATCTCGAGACCAGGGGGATGAACAGTTATCCAAGTCGTAACTTCAACGCACGACGTTGTGGTGATGTGACGCCCATTTTCAAGTTAGTTGCTAGGCCATCCCTCGCCATGAAACACGGTGATGTCATAACTCCAACTGACATACTCCGAACGCCGCTGAACTCTAGCTGACGGTTAACACTGCGGCCCTGAACAGCTCTACGCCAAATCTAAGGTTTCATCATATGGCATTTCCATAGCAACGCATCCCTCGCCATAAAACACGATGACGCTATAACTCCATGGAAAATGGTCCAAACGGGACCAGACTTCAGACTATCATTAACACTCCGACCCTGAACAGCTCTACATTTATTATTGGGTGTCATCATAGGCCGTTGCTATGGGAACACAATGCTCGCCATAAAACATGATGTTGTCGTAACTACACGGAAAATCATCCCAATAGCCCCAGACTTCAGATGATGGATTATGGTCCGGCCCTCAACAATGGTGTTTGATGAAAACAGTGAGTTTTCATCAAACACCGTTGCCATGGCAAGGCATTCCTCGCCATAACACCGTTGTTGCTATGACTCCTGTGTAAATGGTCAAAACGTTTTCAAACTTAATTTGTGTGTTAACAGCCCAGCCTTGAAGACATTTACGTGTCAGTTTTGAGATTTCGTGAAATACCATTGCCATGGAAAACATGCATCATGCCGTGAAACACGGTTTTTCCCATAACTCCAGTGAACATGCTCCTAACGGCCCAAAATGTCACATGTTTGATAACGATGTGGACCTCAAGACATTTAAGCCTAATATGGGGTGTCATCATATGCAGTTGCCATGGCGACAGATTACTGGCAAACAAACACAGTGCTTACTGTATTTTACTGATGTAAGTCCTAAAGACATTGTCCGATTGGCCCGAAACTTCCCAAATTTGGCAACGGCTGAGTCCTCAAGACACCTGCGTGAAGCACCGACCTGCGGACAACAGCGAACCTGTACGGATTGCCGAACACCCGCTCATCGCTGCTCGCAGCTTTAATTATTCTTGTATTTATATCCATCATGGTTTTTTTTATACATGTGCTATATAAATAAACTTGCCGTGTCTTGCTTTGACTTACCACGTCGAGTTCAGGGTTCGCCTCCATCACTCTCACCATCTCTTCGATATTCGTCGAGTCGGTAAACTGGAAGTCATCGTCCACCCACAGGAGGTACTTGGTGGTGACCTGGGAGACCGCCAGGTTCCTGCCAGCAAACCAGCCCTGATGGAGGAAAATATGATTTCATGATTGGACCATTTGGACAGTTCCAAATTCTGACCCCCATAACATCCAGGGATATTGCAAAGTTGTGTGATGATAAATCGGTCCAGTTGAGGTAAAACGGGTTGAGGTAAAACGGGTTGCCTATGCCCCCCCTTGTTAACTCACTGCCTTTACTATTTTCTAAAGCCAAATTCCATGTAATGCACATTTGTGTTGTATAGTGCCACTTTTAAATGTACCTGTGCAGGAGGCATGATGAAATGTTTGGTATGATCTCCACCAGTAATTTTCTCCGTTACAAAGCTGTCATCTGCGATGATGACTTCTATGTCTTTATAGAACTGCCGGATGCTTTTCAACAACTGATTGAGTTCTGGGTAGCGCAGGAACGTTTTTGTGGTGATGGTGACTTGAGAGTTGATATCTGAAATAAAAAGAAGATTAGTTATTTCAAGAAAAGACACATGAAGACATCATGAGTTCCACTGTCCATGCTGTTATCTCATGGCTGTTCTGTTTACGTGTTCAGACCTGAACAGATCTGTTCAATTTGTGTCTTCAATTAGGTATGGATTATTTCAACTGTAACTGATTTTACATTGGTCAACATTAACAGGATTGGTGACGTAGTCCGGAATATACTATACAGTATTTTAGCTTTTATATGGCTCACTGATTGATGCTTGAATGTATATCCCAGAAAGAAGAGAAGCAGCTGCTTCCTGCCATAAATAAATTAGTGTTTTATCCCCACGGTGAGTGAACTCCCACCTGTTCCCATGTCGTACAGGACTGGAGGTTGAGGCTGTTTGATGGTAATGGGAAACACACCTTCATGGTCCTCAAACTGGAAGGATGCTGAGAACAGAAGAGGAAAGCTAAGCTGTGTCTCACTGATAATACATTAGGTAGTAAAGGCAATTAGAGGGCACACTTTCACATTTAAAAGTGTCTAGATTAAACACACACGGAAACAAACATTTATAAAAACAAACCTGTACAAAGCATTGATAACTTTATGATTTTGTAATTATTTTTGATTACATTTTGTCTAATAGGTTTTATGCATGTTATTTTGTGAGTTTCCTTTCTGCAAAGAACATTTTTCTAAATAAGGATTATTTGTAATGTCTCAAATGCATACCGAGGTCTCCAGTGTGTATGTGGTAAACAGTGCTGGTATAGGTCACATCAGCCAGCAGCTCATTGAGGGTCTCCAGGCTGCTGGACTCCATCATCAGTCGGCTCTCACCATTACCTGTTGTGTTTTTCCACAATATCAAAGAGAGAACACAAGGACAAAAATGAATGATGCTTCGTTATATGACTACAATAATAATTGTATTCGGTTATTTTTGAATTATTGAGTGGCTATGCCATACGCTACGGCTACATTCAGATGCCTCTTAAAAAACAATCACTGGTACGGCTTCCTAACTGTCAGACAGTGCACAGAATTTAGCAATGATGCACTTGATCCTACTTTAAATCTGGTCTGAAAAGTTACTTAAGTAAATGCAGAACGTCAACCATCAGATTTAGTTAAATCTCACCATGGACCTGCGCTCCTCCAGCTGGAATCACTGTTTTCAGGACTCCTTTGGACACTTCCAAAAAGACCTAGAGTCGACACACCTCAGTAAATCGTCAATCTTCATCATTTATTTTAACCAATAAAGAAAATGTACCATTATTCTCTAATCTATACATCAAGATAAACAGGAAAGGACGAAAAAGATTGGAAAAATAGATGGGCTGAAAGAATAAAGATCAATTATTTTGCGTCAGAAAAGTCAGAATCCCTAGACATTTCTGAAAGGAAGTCCACATTTTTAGAACGAAGTCAGAAAATGTGACATTTTTCAGATTTCTGAGTTTTTTTAAAATAAAAAAATATATTTTTAGATTTTCTGAAAAAGTGTTACATTTCTGAAAAAAGTTGAATTTTTGAGATTTTTACAAAAAAGTCAGAATTTGAAGATAAGTCTATATTTGAAGTCAAAGTTTTGAGAAATAGTCTGAATTTTGCGATTTTCAGAATGAAGTCGATTTTAAGATGTTCAGAAAAAGTCGGAATTTTGAGGAAAAAAATCTGTATTTTGAGATTTTGTGAAAAAGTTAGAAGTCTGACAAAAGTTCAGGTTGAACAGGATTTCAGAAACAATTTGTTTTGGAATGCATTTGTTCACTTTTTATAATTTATTAATGTTATAGAAATTAAAGAAAGCCATTTCACAACACAGCGTCGAAATCAACAGCTACACCCCCTAAAGTCCAATTGGTAAAGAATGTTTGAAAGACCATGGAGATTGGGAAGTCTCTTTCATAATAGTCATTAGCTTTAACTTTGGATATTCAGGGGAAATAAATGTTTTCCCAGCAATATGGCAACAATACAATTATGGAACAATAAGACTTTTGGCATAAGATGAAGAATTACAAAATAATTGAATTCAAAATCCAATGAATATAGGCTTTCAAAGATTCTCAGTTTCAGGACCTGTACCCGGTATTTTCAGTGAGGTTTCAGTCCCTTTGCCCAAGAACTACACCAAGATGGCTGCTGTATAACCTGATCTATGAATATATAGGGTTGGCGTGTGGTGTAGTGGGTTGTGCGTTGGTGTTCAAACCCCAGTACAGTCAACATGTCGTTGTGTCCCTGGGAAAGACACTTCACACCAAATTGCTCCTGTGGGGATTGCCCACAGTATTGAGTATGTAATGGCACATTTCCACTGCAGCGGGGTAGCCCCGTTTAAGCGTCCCTAAGCGTCCTCGCTCAGGCCCGGGCTGCCTCGCTGGCCGTCCGAGGCCGTGGCGCATTTCCATTACAGTTTAGGACCTGGGGTAGCAACGCAGTGTAGGCGGGGCGATCGGCTTTGTTGTTCCGTCGAGCTCCCGCTGGATTTTATCGTCCCCAATGAGATGTAGGAACGTCGTCACCTCCTCGGTCGACCACGGTGTGCTTTTCTTTGACGTTGCCATTTTTGTAGCTCCTCCGTTTACAAAAATGCTGTGTATAAAAATGCTGCAAGCTTGCTTCTAGATATATATGCGACGCTAGGGATGATCTCGCGCGCGATCTTGTGACGATTCTCTCTGACCAATCAGCAGTCGAGAGTGTTGACGTCACTAGTTCAGCCCTGGCCTGATAGAACCACGATTTTATGGGGCCGGAAAAAGAGGGAAAAAGTACCCACTAGCCGGTGCTACGCTACATGGAAAGGCCACCAAAAACTGGCCTGGTCGCTTGAGGACGATTAAGGACGCTTAAACGGGGCTACCCGCTGCAGTGTAAATCATTTTCATGTGACTCTAATATGACACATCTTTGCCTTCGTCATCAAGCGGTATTGTTTTCTGTTTCGTCCTCACTTCAAAATCAAGTGCAAAATAATAATACCATCAATGTGTTCTACATGTGGCATGTTTTATACATATTACATGTTTTTAAATTATATGATCAAACTCTCAGCAGCCATCTTGTATGAACCGGCCAAACACTAGCCCAGGTTTCTCTGAAGTAGATCAGCTGTATATGTGGGATCACACCAACCATGTAGTTGCTTCTTTGTTGTGCATGCAGTGCTAGACCTGAAATGAAAATGAAATGTGCTTTCATATTCTCCAGTTACATAAGTACACTTATTCACCTCTGGCTTTGTTACCTCACATAACCTGTATAACGCAAATATATCAGGGCACGATCAAACCAAGCCAAAAATCACAATCCAGCTTCCTGCCTCACTAGTTCCTGAGCATTTTTAGGTTCTGAGACCAGAGGTCGGCAAAGACCCCATTGTAAACAAAACTGCCAAAAACACACAAAACAGTCCAAACGACGGGCAAAAGCACCGGAAAAGGGGGCAAAAGCACCGGAAAAGGGGCCGAAATCATGACAGCAGGTAGCTCCCTACATTATTGATATCGATTATTATTATGATTATTATTTTTCCTCTTTGAACGCACTTTTGACCCCAGCAACATATATGAAAACTGACCAAATTGTTCACGCGCCTAAGAAATGGTGAAAATAGACACGTGAAATGGGTTCGAGAACTTTGCGTAAAAAATTGTACAAGCCACGTCCACTTCCGTTTTTAACGTGAACTCCCCCCACTTTCACTTTCGCATAAATGAAAGAAATTTGCTATGTATATCTAAAGTGCGAAGACGAACCAAAAAGCCTCTTGGAGGTGTATACAAAAACGTACAGGAAGTTGGCCATTTTGAATTTGGCGTTGAGGGACAATACTTTCACGATCGACTCCAAATTTTGAAAATAGCATCTTGGGACCAGGGGAATGAAAAGTTATCTAAAATCTAAACTTTTCACTACACAGCGTAGCCACGAAGTGGTGCCAATTTTCATGTTCGCTCGATGCTAGGTGATCCCTCGCCATGGTACACGGTGATGTCATAACTCCAACTGACATGCTCCGAACGCCTCCAAACGTCACATGATGGTTAACACTGCGGCCCTGAACAGCTCTACGCCAAATCTAAGGTTTCATCATATGGCGTTTCCATAGCAACGCTTCCCTCGCCATAAAACACGATGTTGTCGTAACTCAAAGGAAAATGGTCCAAACGCCACCAGACTTCAGATGATGGTTAATGGTCCGGCCCTCATCATGTTTTTGTGCCACTTGTGAGTTTTCATTCAAACGCTGTTGCCATTGCAACACATTTCTCACAATAAAACACGATGTTGCTATAACTCCTATGAAAATGCTCAAATAGGCCCCAACCTTCACATTTGTGCTAACAGTCCAGCCCTGACAACGTCTAAAGGCCCGGACACACCAATCGGACAACAAAGAACTGACACAGACGGACCCCGACTGTTGTGTCGCCTCGCGTCTCTGCGTCTTGGCCATGTGTCGCACTGGAACACACCGCAAAGACAGCCGACGGCCAAGTAGCACGTACGAACTGCGCATGCGTGAGTGGCAATAACTCTCCTTACCAGCAGGCGGCGGTAGTGTGTATTCGTCATTCAAAAGAGGCAACAACCGGAAGACAGACTGCGTGATAACCGAGAGAAGAAGAACAGACTGCGTGATATAAACAAACAACAAATAGCGTGTGCGTTCCATTTTCACTCTACAGCGAGAAGCTCATGGGGCTTTCCCGAACCTGTGTCGAGAGCTGGAGTTCAATGAAATCTCAGATTTGCCTTCTTAATAGTTTGTTTGGGTCCCTCACTTCCGTTTCGCTTCTCATGCACTGATTCGCTAGCTGAACAGCCAATCAGAGTGATTTCTTTTGCCAACTGCCTTTGCCCGGTTTTCGGCCGAAAAGGCGTCGGCACGGCTGAAAAGACCAGACGGTGCGGGACACACCAATCTGAGTAGGGCGTGTCAACGCTCATCGTCGGCATGACGCCCATCGACACCGATAATTGGCTTGGTGTGTCCGTGCCTTAAGTGTCAGTTTAAAAATGTTGTCAAATGCCATTGCCAAGGAAACACAATGCTCGCCATAAAACACGAGAGAATAACTCTGGTAAAAATGCTCCAAACAGCCCAAAACTTCACAGGTCTGATAATGATGCAGCTCTCAACACATCTGAGCCTATTATGGGGTGTCATCATATGCCGTTGCTGTGGCGACATATCCCTCGTCATCATACACGTTTTATTATAATTTACAATATGTTACTGCTGTAACTCCTATAGACATTGTCTGATCGGCCCGAAACTTCCCATGTTTGTTAACGGCCGAGTCTGGAAAACAAACCTGCGCAGATCGTTCGAAGATCCGCTCATCAATGCTCGCAGCTTTAATTTTTTTATTGTATTTTGCCATGATTCACCCAACACAGCTTTCTGTTGTGTCATAATGCAGAGTAATGAAAGGACATACTGTACGGTGTAGCATACCTGGGATGAAGGTGGAGGTCATAGGTCGTACTTTGAAACCCTGGATTGGGTACTGCAGGGGAGAGTTAGACGGAGCATACAGCTGTGTGGATAACACTGACTCAGTCCTGGTGGGGAGATAGGAGGGTTAGTGAGGATGAGTCAGAGTCATAAAACATAAATCAAAAAGGTGCTGTGCAAAGATGCTGGATATTTTAAACTATAATTATATCTCGATGCCCATCCCAACCTGGCTTTGTGTTGTTGGAACTCCTTATGTCGGCGTTGCTTCACCTTCTCAGACTCAGCATCAATCAGAAAGTTTTTAAAGATTACTGCAGATTTGGCACACGTGCATGGACCAGGTGGGGGAAGATGTCCCGGTGGCAGCAATCTGTAAAGGTGGGTGTTACATGGAAGTCCTGAAGTGAAAACTCAGTTTACTTCTTTTTCATTTTACCAGTCAAGAACAACAGTTGAAACCATTTGACAACCTCTGTTAAAAAGTGAGCAATTTCAGAAGTATAAACTGTGTTGAGCATATATTGAGCAACTCCATCTTATGGGAGTTTTACCTTCCCCCTTTTATATTTCTGCAATTGAGTCTAACTCCCCTCCCTACCCAGGACACAGTATAATTTTTCCCGATGAGTTGATGGATGCATTATGTACTTTCATAATGCATACTTCGGGTGGACTATCTTGTGATTGACAGGTCGAAAAACCAGTAGTTGACATCTAGATGACTACCTGCACTTCTTATATACGGTCTGTGTCCAACATTAAGGGCATGCACAGATTATTGGTGAGATTATGTTTCACCATTCCACAGATCCAAAAGGTTTTTGTAGCCCAATTATTCCCGGTGAGTTCATTTATTTCATACTGTAGTTAAAGACAGAGTAGCATGGAGGTATCATTCTAAAAATAGATAAGGGATGGAAAAGCCGTGGGGACACCACCAGTTCAGTCTGTGGGGGGCTTGGAAAGCAATGGTAGTAATAAGAGTACTTTTCCCAGTATAGTTCCGATATAGTTCAGAAAATGTGCGTTCACAACAAAAAA
This sequence comes from Pogonophryne albipinna, assembly GCA_028583405.1. NCBI lineage: Eukaryota > Metazoa > Chordata > Actinopteri > Perciformes > Artedidraconidae > Pogonophryne > Pogonophryne albipinna. Next base: position 17,687,757 of record CM053263.1, on the reverse strand, counting down.
ACGGATCTAGAACTTAGACCCCATTTACACGGGAACGTTTGCGTTTAATCACCGTATGCGTTTTCAAAAAAGTCTTCAGTTCACACGCATTCGATTCATTTAACGTGTCCGTTCACACGAGACCGCTGGGAACGCTGGAAACGCTGTAGTACATATGCCGGGCCTGTAAGTGGCGCTGCTGCTGCCACAAAATACACCAAAAGCAGCAAAGAAGACCCCGGAGCATGGTTGCCATGGTTGCCCTTCTGTTTATTCTCCGTGGTGGACGGCGTGTTCTCCTGCTGCAAATCTCTCCGGTAGTCCACCAGCAGATGAAAAACACCCACCTCTCCGCCTCTTCCAAGGAACGAGGGGACCGTGCAGTAGATTTTCCGTAAAAAAAATTTTTTGCCAGTCAACATGTCCGTTAAAGTTGAAATCTTCCGGACACAATTAGAAAAGTGCCGGTCAAAGGTCTTCTTTGTTATTTATTGAGCTTTAAAACAAATTGATAACGACTCTATATAATAATATAAGAATAATAAACGGAGCCTCTCTTTTCCTCCCCCTCTCCTGACAGCCCAGCAGCTGATCTCTGAGCAGGAGACGTGGGGAGAGGGAGGCAGGGCTATTTTATTGTTATCAGAAAATGATAGGGCGTACACACGGAGCCGTTTGACCCCCCAGAGCGTTCCGTTTGCAGATCTATCCACCTTGGGACCCGTTATCGTTTGCGGGGTCCGTTCCTATCGTTTTTTTACGGCCTTGTGTAAACGAAAGGGCTATACGCAAGAGAAACTATGCGGATACAACCCATATCGTCCTCGTGTAAACGGGGTCTTAGTTCATGAGAACCTTTTCATGGGAGAAAAAGGTTCCCATTTCTGATTGGCTGGGCGGATTGAAAACCACGCCCCGTAAAACTCCCAAAAAGTTTTGTGAAGCCGCCATTTTATTTCCCTCTCATTAGCATTATTAGCATTAGCATTAGCCCAGCGCACAAATGGAGAGAGACTAACTTATGGCAACACAAAAGAAAATATGGGAGCGGTGGAGATGAGGAGGTGTCGGCGTTTCTGGCGATTTACTCGGAAGACTCCCAGCAGCTTCTACTGAAGCCAGTCCCCAACTCCGGGGACTTCCGGCCAGTGACTTATTTCATGAGAACTAAAGAGTTCTCATGAACTAAGTACGGCAAAGTACTTGGTGTGAAAGCGCCTATTGTAACCACGTTATGTAATTAGGGTGAAAAAGAAAGGTTTTTGGGGAACCAGGGGAAGTGGAGGGGGCAATGTACCCTTCCCAACTTTGTACCCCCTTCATCTGACCTGGACAACACCCAATCTTTAAACTCAGACTTCCTGTTAATTTGAACTTTACATGTCGTTTTTGTGACTCAATTGGCAGCCTGTACAGAGAGTTAAACCTCACAGATGCAGTTTTGCAGAGACACAGGTGATGGAAATAAAACTGATGTACCGCCCACCTCTAGCGCCCCATCATTTGTGGAACGCCTTACATAGGACACATTGGCTCTCATCGTTTTGGACATATCTAACATTGGCTGTCATTGGCTCTGCACAAACACAAGTCTTTTGTGCATTTGTCCTGATTATTACATGCTTACATCGAATCAGTCATAGTGCCAAGTACAGCCTTATGCGACACACACACACACACACACACACACACACACACACACACACACACACACACACACTTTACCTCTTTGTTTGTGGAGGCATTGGACGTTGTTTGAGGACTCCTTTTAGAGCAGCTTGGGCTGTATGATAGTCATAATATGTGTATGATAATAATACACAGGCCACCAACAACAACCCAATAAATGCAGTCTGAAGAGTTCCTCTGTTACCAACAGCCATCTGTAGAGAGACAAAATATAGACCATGAACAAAGACACAGGTAATCAATTTAAAAGTTAAAAGTTCCTGAACTGTGGTCTGTCAGGGTCATTCAAGGAGGAATTTCTGACGCCAATGAAAAAAGCATTTAATTGTTATTATTGTAGAAATATATCACAAGTCTCATTTAGACCGAAGGCTGTTGACCATTGTTATCAAGTTATCATATTGATGTTAGGTTTGTAATTACCATGTACTTTTCTCGTCTGGCCAACATTTCAATAGCCTCTAATGTAAATTGATTGGCTGAGACCTTCCCTTTTCCTCTTTTCCAGAATAAAGTGCTTGCTTTTCTGTTCAGATCTCTGTAGCACACATTGGTGCAGGGTAATCTGTCCTTCAAGCTGGAAATAGTTTATGTTAAATGCTTTATCTTTTCATTAAATAACACAACTGTCAGGGTTGAGTGAAGCAGGCAGGACCCAAATGCAGATTTAAACAGAAAATACCTTTATTTCAAGGCTAAAGTAACAACAGAATTCTTCCCTGTGAACACAATCAGGACAAACAAGGAACTAACAAAGACAGACAGAAAAACCAGAACTTAAATACACACAAGACTAATCAAAGAAACAAGAGATCGGTGAGGAGGGAGGAGAAAACACAGGGGCACAAGGTGAACACAATCGGGTAATCAGAGAGGAGGGAACACAGACAGAAAGCAACAGGAAAGACAGGGGGTGAACACTTTTCAAAATAAAACAGGAAACCAAAGATAGAAAAAGACAAGACAAATCAAAACACTGACAGATCGTGACAACAACCTTGGTTTAAACTTGTAGATTTGTTAATTTCTTACCAAATGGTGATTAAGTGTGGAATTTCCACCACAGTGATATTATAGAAACATGCCCAGTTTCTCTTCTCAATGTACAAGGAAATAGAAACTTCAAATGGAGACTGGGCTCCCCATAAAACCAGTTCTCCCATATATATATATATGAGTCTACAGATTGTTATTAATATTATAGACTTCTTTGAGTCATAGCATATAACCATAATACAATTGAGAGAGAATGTGGAAGCTATTCAGTATTTTTCACATTTATTTAATGTATTTATTTGTTATTTTTTGTTTTGTAGAATTAATTAATTTACAGCCATATTATTTAAGTTAAGTTGTGTTCCAGCTCAAATGCTTTTATTTTGAAGGTGATGGGTCAATTTGGGCACAGCAGCAGTCAGTGGGCACCGGGAAGATCTATGGTTCTTTACCAGTATCAGGGCTGAGTTCAGCAAACATTTCAACACCTTTTGCTGTATTGATCTTGCCAAGGTGAAGCTAATAAATACCACAAAAACGTCGATGCCTTGTCTGGACAATGGACTCATTACCAACTCATGATCTGCGTAAGATCCACTACCTGGTGCCTCAGTGGCCTTTTGAAGTTTTATTGTTGTTGACAAATAGCCACTACAGCAGGGGTGTCAAACTCAATTTCATCACGGGCCACATTCGCATTATGGTTGCACTCAAAGGGCCGGTTGTAACTTTAAGACTATATAAAAATACATAAATATTTAATATATATATAAACTAATGTATTATATTACATTATTACCTCTGCATTAAATTATTATCGGATAACTTCATATTTAACTACGTCTGAAAGCAGAAGTCTAGGGCAAATAATTGCAAGTCTCTTCAGTGAGAATGTCACAAAATGATTTTAAAAGACATTTTGAAAAAAAAGTCAATTCTGAAAAAATGCATATTTAGAAGAAAAAAATTCAAATTTGAGATGCATTGTGGGACATGTAGTTTATGGGCAACGTGCTTCTGTAAATCGCCATGTAACCGTATTACAAACATATTATATTCTTTGCAAGCTCTTGTGGGGCCACATGAAATGAAGTCGCGGGCCGGATTTGGCCCCCGGGCCTTGAGTTTGACACCCCTGCAATACAGAATGGATTACCGCAACACTGAGCAACCTGTTTGTCTGCTTTTTGCCACATCACGGCAGCTTCAGCATTTCAATACATATTTGATGATAACTATATAAGACAAATATGCTTAAACAGTATGTTATCTACAGTATATTGGGTTTTAGAAATGACTAAAATAAGCCAAAACAAATCTAGAAAAACTAAACCAAACGTTGCCAACCCTTCAAATGTGCAGACCTGTTTGACGAGAACTACATTCTAACTACAAAGGAAAAGAGAAAAGAGCAGGAGTGGGGTCACAACAATTAAAACTAGAACATTCTGTTCACCAAGGAGAGGGAAATGTCCATGACTTTCATGTTGATGCCATGATGCCAAAACACACCCTGGCTGTTGGTGCAGTTTCACAAAGCACCAAGGTTTTAATTTAATTGTTATGAAGGGTGTATGCACTTTGTTCGAAAAAGTGGTGGGGACACTTTCTTATATATAAAAAAAACTGCATTAAGCACCCTATGAAAATAAAGTAAAGTTTATATCTCTTTAGGAAAACGTTATTTCCTCTTTTTTCTTCTTCTTTTGTCAGAGTTTATTTTGCCTTTCAAATTGTAATGTTAGAGCTAAGGAAAACCACACGTTAACAAAGCACAATAACATATATATATATTCATAATATTACAAAATAGCCGCTGCATTTAAGTACTCTTGGTTTTAGTAATGGTATTTAAGGGACTATTGTACAATTTATAATAAATATTAATATATGTAGACAAATGCTATATGTGGGCACACACACACACACGTCTCTGCTGTATAATGACACAAATATTTCAAAGCACTTTTGAACCCTTTTGTGTTGAGTCGAGAAGATATATTAAAAAAAAAATTCAACTTGAAACGTTAAGGACTTTTTGTGAAAAAATCATTCACACACACACACACACACACACACACAGAAAACTAGACCAAACGTGTATTTTGTCGTCGAATACGTTTCACTTAAAATGTTTTCTTTTGTAAATTCTTGCTTTACACAATAAACAAATGGAATTTAAAAAAGTTTAATTCTTTATCAGTTGCCCATCGAGTAGTGGATTAGAAAAATAAGCTACAGTTCTCTTCCCTTATTTATTTAAAAAAATGTCATGATGGAATATAATGTAGAAGCACCTGTGATTCTGTATGTGACTAAAACACAAAGATAACATTTGTATTAGATCATTGTTAAAGGTTATTTTATAGACACATTCATTCTTACCACTTTCTCTTCAAGGTCCCTCTCTGGTTGTGAAACACTCAAAGAGAATTCCAACATGTCTACAATGACGCTTTTAAAAGTAGCTCACCTTCAAATATGTGCACAAGTGGAGTGTCTGCATGAATTATCAAGAGGCAGGTTTGAATCAGGGTTTGAATGTGCGTCTCTGAGTTGGATCAGGAGTTGTTTGCTTTATGATTCCTGTTGGGAACACGGCGTGCAAAAGTATACCGGTCGTGTTGCAGCTAGATTTTCCTGTCCTCTGTCAGACGGTGTTGGCGACGGACGTGCAAGGAAGAATGGCTTTCCACAGGCTGTTCCAGTTTAACTACTTTATTGATTCCAGGGTAGTGAATATACATGCAATGGTAATTGAATGGGTGTGATTGGATGGGTGTGTGAATGGGTGTGGTATCTGTAACATAAAGATAAACATGTATGAACAAACATGTAATACAGAGGGACAATGACTAGTGACACCGTTACACAGCAAACCAGGCAGACAAAGAAATGGCACAATTAGCAGGCCTATGCTGCCCTCTATTGGCCAAAGGCCGCAACAGAATGGAGATTGAAGTGACACGTTATTACATAAAGTAATTAACTATTACAAACAATCACGCATGAACAACATACAGGAATGCACACAATGAAGTCTCTATAATGACTCAATATAAAGAACACTGCATACATTGGCCCCTTCATCAACTTGGCGTTACATTGTTCATTATGCAATGTGAGGGAGCGTGCCTGGTGCGGCCGCACCTCGTGCTGTCCCATAGTCAGCATGGCAAAGTTAGCGGCTATTGCTAACTGCCGTCTATTGCAGAGTAAACTCTGTATTATGAACATTAAACCACCAATAACAAAACTAGGCAAGAATATGCACTTACATTTTCATGCACGCACACATGTCCACAACACACAAATTGAACAACACTCCCGATTGTCCGATCGCTACTGGTGTCCTGGGCCCAAGAGTTCAAAGCTTTTAATCTCAATCAGATCCGATCAGATTTTGAAATCCCATTTTTTGTGATCCAGGATCAGACAAGTCGGCCAGATGTTATCCCTGGAGTTCAAAGCAATTCAGGATAGGATCAGCCTGATCTAGATTACGATTTTTCAAGATGACTAGATCCTGAATATCAGTGCTTTAATCCTACCGATCGCCATCTAGTGGATATGAAAAAGAATACAAGGAAGACAAGAGACCACATTGCAGAGACATCTATAATGTTTAATTATATTTTTAAATACATAAAGGACATCAAATCATAATGAAATTGTAATTAAAAAAAATACTCCCACTAGGGTAACAACAATAAAGCATTAATTCAAAGGCAGCTGGATCATCCAGGCGTGCTTTGAGGAGCTGAATTCTCAGTGAGGTTTCAGTTTGCTGAAGCCGGCACAGCTGTATTTGTTCTTCGGCCAGACGGATCTGCATCTCTGCCCTCTCCGTTTCACGGCTCAGCAGAGTCTCGTAGGAATCATCCCTCTGCTCTGGTTTTCTGGTGCGCTTGCATTTTCTCTTTAGAGGTGGCTCTTGCAGTGTGTCATCAGGCCTGGCTGAAGGTCCAGCTTCTGGATCCACATGGGTCAGGAGGACCTCATCTTCAATGGTGTGCGTCACATCAGGTGCATTGACGACCTGAAATGAAAGTTTATCAATATACTTTATACCCCTTAATAAGATGATCACAAGCATGCAACCTGGAAAATTGTAGTACTAGGATGCTATGTAAGACATATAGCCATTGTAGTACTATGAAAATAACAATTATACAAGATAATAATTGTAGTTCTATAGGAACAAGGATAAAATCACACATACCTGCGATTCACCATCCAGTACAACGTTTGGTATTCCATGTAAAGATTGTGACTGCTGACCACCAATGATATCAAGCACCACATCTGTGTATTGTCCCCTTTTATGTGGTGTGTTACCCGTCTGTGGGTTTTTAGCCTGGCTGTGGTCTTTGGTAGCTTGCTGCTTCAAATTCTTCCACCTCAACCTCACTTGGTCCACCGTCCTCTTGTGTCCAGATCCTATGGCATTCACATTGTCTGTAACTTCCATCCATATTCCGCTCTTCACTTTAGTCGCTCCACCCTCTCTGTTAAAGCTACCAACTATGGAATCATAATTGTTCCTTACACCCAGCAGCAGTGCATGGGTCTCAGCAGATGTAAAATTAGGCCCCTTTTTGTCCATCTTTCCAACTCAATGGTTTGGTCAGGTCAGCAATTAGTTTTATAGGTCTGGCCTTGCTATTAATTACATAATTAACCACAGGCCCTAACCAATCTGGACATGCATTCCAGGTGTGTATTTGCAATTAGTTGTTATTCAGAGACTGATGTAGGCCTACTGACTGAAACAACAGTCAGAACACAGTCATGGCAGGGATTGTTCACATCTTCCATGCTGGAAGGAGAGGTTACCGCCAAAGGGTCCACACCGAGCGCCCCAAACCTCTCCAACAGTACACAACAGAAGAACTGTACAATCGTTTTCGATTTGGACTTGATGACATCAACTACATTGCTGATCTGGTCAGGCCACAACTGCAGTGCAGAACCTTGCGGAGTCATGCTCTGACTGTAGAGGAACAGGTCCTCATTGCCCTGCGCTTTTACGCATGTGGAACATTCTATGAGGTCATAGCTGACAGCATGGGAGTCCACAGGACAACAGTGGGTGAAGTGGTGACAGCTGTGTCTGATGCACTGGCTCGCCTGCTGGATCACTTTGTGACTTTTCCCACTGATGGCCAGATTGCCAAAGTGAAGCAGAAGTTTTTTCTTCTGGGAGACATGCTCAACACCATTGGGGTGATCGACTGCACCCATGTTCATATTCAAGCACCTCGTCAGAGAGAGTGGGAATATGTCAACAGGAAAGGGAGGCACAGCATCAATGTGCAACTTGTGGGAGATGCTGACCTTGCCATCACCAACTGTGTTGTGAGATGGCCTGGGTCAGTCCACGATGCACGTATCTTCAGAGAGAGCCGGTTGTTCACTGAATTCCAAACCAACAGGCCGGATGGAGTTATATTAGCCGACAGTGCCTACCCACTCCTACCATGGGTGATGACACCTTTTCCCACGGCCAACACTCCTTCACAGATGCGCTACAACAATGCCCATGGAAGAACAAGGTGTGCCATTGAGCGCTTGAATGGAGTACTGAAGAGGCGTTTTGCATGCCTCAACTATCTGAGAGTGGAACCCCAAGGAGCATGCCAAATAACACTGGCTTGTATTGTGCTACACAATATCGCTGTCCATCGCAGAGTCCCCCTCTCTGACATCGATGATCCCCCAGAGCCCCTCGCACCTGCTGATGATCTAGGCCCACCTATGGATGTCACTCTAAATGAGAGACTGAGTGCTGGTGCAAGGCCAGATGCTATTGTCTGCAATTACTTTTGAAAGGTGATGACAGATGATGGACTTTTTTTGTTGAAGATATTTTTAATTTAATCTAAATTACATTTGTGATTGACAATCTTTGTTGTGATACTTTTATGAGCATAAACATTTATGTCATCAACATTTGGTTGAAAACAAAATAGGCCACCACAAACGTGAGCAAAAACTGGAAAATAAAATGTATTTCCCATGAAGGCTAAAAATGGTGTATTATTTCAGTTAACAAACTTTGCCATCTATTTTAAATTGAAACATATTTTAAAATAAATGCTACAGTACATTTTGCTCTGGTAATCCTCTGGTAATCCACCCCTCTGGTGGGATCAGGATAATCCAGTTTTTTGGGATCAAATTGATCCCAATCCTGTGTTGTCGGTTTGAACTACCCGTTTTGAAGATTTGATCCAGATTAAAGCTTGGATTGGATTTCCTGATCTGATATCAAAGTGATCCTAATCCTGTTTTTTGGTTTTGAACTCCCCAAAATCCAAATCTGATTTGATCAGATAGGGATTAAAAGTTTTGAACTCTTGGGGCGATCTCGTAATGACAACAATTGCACATTAGTGCTGCAATGTGGTTGAAACCATTCGGGTTTATGCTAGGGGGTGCAAGGAATAGTCCAAGTAATGGGGGAGTTTTATATACTTCCGTAAAACCAGTGCTGGCTATGGCCCAAACCAGTATCAGATGACAGACATCCTTTCTCTCTCAAACCCTCACTTTTTTGTTGTATCCTTATCCGGTCATTGTGTTTTTGGATTAATTTACAAATAGACAAAAAAAAAGTGTATATGATAACGGAAATAGTGATAATAATATTAATTATATAATTATAAATACTATAACAATGACTATTATCATGATTATCTTAATTATCAGTTTACGTAAAAATAGGATGCGAAATTAAACTGTCTTGTTATCTGAACATGGACTTGTAGGAATTTTTGTTTTTTTGTTTTTACTTAATTATTTTCTTTTCACCCTGCAAATGGGTGTATGTATGTACATGTGTATGTATATTTAGAATTGTGTTTATCTGTGTGAGTATTGAATTACGGAATTATCTTTTATAAATGTATCCTGCAACAGGAGGGCGACCTCTGTATAAACTCTGCTTTCTGCCTCCTGCTTCTACTAACCTTTGTTTGTTTTCTGGATATGTAAACTGTCTAATTGTGAAATAGTAGAATAAATAATAAAACATAAATAAATAAAAGAACCACAAACATCATCTCTGTTTTGTGACAGGAAGAGCAGATGTCAAAGGGACACAAAATGATGATGAAGACCTCTGGTTGGCAGACTGTCATGTCTTTGAGATCGTAGAGATGAGGTCTGGATTCAAAAAAATCTTTAAATGCCTCCAGCTTAGAAGCTTTGTTAAAGCTAATCAAGATGATGCACTTTGGAGAAATGTTGAAACCATGAGAAAGAGTATCATATCAGTTTTAAGCTGCTCATGCCATGTATATTCACACACACACACACACTTCTCTCTATCTCACGGCATCTGAATTAGACAACATGCATGTTTCTCGCACGCACAGACAGACAGACAGACACACACACACACATTTACATTTTTTATTATATTTGATCCTAAACAGTACCAAAGGGTTAAACGTCAACATAATACATTGGTTAATATATAATATGTTTTAATATTATGAGAACAATGTTCAACAATGGTCCGTCTCTCTAAGAACGTAATTGATATCACAATTAGGGAGGCGTGTGGTGCAGTGGGTTGTCCAGGTGTTGGGATCAGGGGTCACAGGTTCAAACCCCACTGCAGTCAGCTTGTCGTTGTGTCCCTGAGACACTTCACCCCAAAGTGCTCCTGTGGGGATTGCCCACAGTTTTGAGTATGTAAGTCGCTTTGGATAAAAGCGTCTAACAAGTGACATGTAATGTAATGTAATTACAATATCCGTCAAAATGATCTGAATAACTTGTATTTTCCAAAGCGTGCAGCTCTATCACATACAAGATGGCTGCTGTGTCTTTGGCTCCTCTCCAACTCTGCCTTTTTTCGTTTTATTTCAGTATTAGTTCACTTTTCACCGTGTGCTTTTCAGTTTTATTTGTTCTATGTCCTAGAATATAAATATGTTCATGTTGCTCTGTTGGAGGAGCCTGACTTCAGTTTTTCATTGACATACAGTGGGGCAAAAAAGTATTTAGTCAGCCACCAATTGTGCAAGTTCTCCCACTTAAAAAGATGAGGCCTGTAATTTTCATCCTAGGTACACTTCAACTATGAGAGACAGAATGGGGGGAAAGAATCCAGGAAATCACATTGATTTCTAAAGAATTTATTTGCAAATTATGGTGGAAAATAAGTATTTGGTCAATAACAAAAGTTCATCTCAATACTTTGTTATATACCCTTTGTTGGCAATGACAGAGGTCAAACGTTTTCTGTAAGTCTTCACAAGGTTTTCACACACTGTTGCTGGTACTTTGGCCCATTCCTCCATGCAGATCTCCTCTAGAGCAGTGATGTTTTGGGGCTGTCGCTGGGCAACACAGACTTTCAACTCCCTCCAAAGATTTTCTATGGGGTTGAGATCTGGAGACTGGCTAGGCCACTCCAGGACCTTGAAATGCTTCTTATGAAGCCTCTCCTTCGTTGCCCGGGCGGTGTGTTTGGGATCATTGTCATGCTGAAAGACCCAGCCACGTTTCATCTTCAATGCCCTTGCTGATGGGAGGAGGTTGTCACTCAAAATCTCACGATACATGGCCCCATTCATTCTTTCCTTTACACGGATCAGTCGTCCTGGTCCCTTTGCAGAAAAACAGCCCCAAAGCATGATGTTTCCACCCCCATGTTTCACAGTAGGTGTTCTTTGGATGCAACTCAGCATTCTTTCTCCTCCAAACACGTCTAGTTGAGTTTTTACCAAAAAGTTCTATTTTGGTTTCATCTGACCATATGACATTCTCCCAATCCTCTTCTGGATCATCTAAATGCTCTCTAGCAAACTTCAGACGGGCCTGGACATGTACTGGCTTAAGCAGGGGGACACGTCTGGCACTGCAGGATTTGAGTCCCTGGCGGCGTAGTGTGTTACTGATGGTAGCCTTTGTTACTTTGGTCCCAGCTCTCTGCAGGTCATTGAGGTCTCCCCGTGTGCTTCTGAGATTTTTGCTCACCGCTCTTGTGATCATTTTGACCCCACGGGGTGAGATCTTGCGTGGAGCCCCAGATCGAGGGAGCTTATCAGTGGTCTTGTATGTCTTCCATTTTCTAATAATTGCTCCCACAGTTGATTTCTTCACACCAAGCTGCTTATCTATTGCAGATTCAGTCTTCCCAGCCTGGTGCAGGTCTACAATTGTATTTCTGGTGTCCTTTGACAGCTCTTTGGTCTTGGCCATAGTGGAGTTCGGAGTGTGACTGTTTGAGGTTGTGGACAGGTGTCTTTTATACTGATAACGAGTTCAAACAGGTGCCATTAATACAGTTAACGAGTGGAGGACAGAGGAGGCTCTTAAAGAAGAAGTTACAGGTCTGTGAGAGCCAGAAATCTTGTTTGTTTGTAGGTGACCAAATACTTATTTTACCGAGGAATTTACCAATTCATTCATTAAAAATCCTACAATGTGATTTCCTGGATTCTTTCCCCCCATTCTGTCTCTCATAGTTAAAGTGTACCTAGGATGGAAATTACAGGCCTCTCATCTTTTTAAGTGGGAGAACTTGCACAATTGGTGGCTGACTAAATACTTTTTTGCCCCACTGTATCTACACTGTAGCAGAAGTGTCCTGTTGTCCCCTGCTTCCTTTTCCACCTTTACCCACATCTTGTATCTAGACTTCTTACAGAATTTTGTATTTTTCTATCTTATTAATATAACTATGTTGCATTGTTGGAGGTTCAGAAGATTTTCAATGCCATTTCTACACTGTAGCTTATGTGCATATGACATTAAAACCTTAAGATGTCTTCCTGTGCCACTTACATCCCAGTATTCTTTCAAAGAGTTGACAAATGAGCTCCTTATTGATAGTTTTAACCTCTACTTTACTTATTAGTGTCAATTAACCCTTGTTTTAGTAATTATTTAGCCAATGTGTTTACCTTCTCATTTCTTTTCACTCATACATAAGTAACCTAATGGTAGGAGACTCTAAATCTCCTATAATGTAATCTGTGAAGAAAATGTAACATTTCTTACATAATATCCTGCCTGTATGGTAAATTCCCAGACTTAAGAAACTCCCTCTGAAGGAACGGTTGTAATGTAAGCCTTTACAGACCATTTACATGCACTAAAACCTATATAACACACTACAGGAAAGGGAGAAACCACAAAAAGACCTCTTGAATACCGTCCTGCTGCCATGAATACAGTTCAGTCTTCATGATTAACACACTCACAGATGCTTTATTCAAACACTTTATTGCTGTCGTAGTCGCTCAAAATAAGTCATGACGGCTTTGGTTGCACTCATGGTGAGGACAGTTACTCCCAAAAAGCCGATTGATCCAGCAACGATGGCGATCATCGTCATGTGAACTGCCCCTGAAAGGAAATGGACACAAGTCAATTTCTAACTCGGCATTCAGAGTGCAACCTCTCATTGAACTGTATGTTGAACTAATGAGACCAACGATAAAGAAAAATGTTAGATACATTTTAAGGTACATCAGTACATTCATTAATTAAAATCTAGTGAAAAAAACCCGATTTAACTTGCCGAAAAGATAGAAAAAAAACAGTGAAAGATTACATGAAATTTGAAGCATAGAAATTGTAAAATATATTGTCAATGTATTACATGGCTTAGTTGAATACTTTGATTCTGATTGGTCAATTTGGACTTTTTTCACTAGCCGACTGCTGATAAGGAGGACAGACTATAAAACAACTAATGTTTGTTGATTGATTGATGATGACTACAGTGTGAAGTCATCATCAATCAACAAACATTACTTTATCTCAGTCAGAAAATAAGATGGAATACTTTGGAGCACATTTTACCGAGAACTACTTTGGAGTATTCATCCAGTTATCCAAAGAGAAGCTATGGAGCAGAGAACTATCTTCCAGCCAGAGGCGACATTTGTTATAGAGAGAGTAATAATTGGTAGTAATAGTATACATTGAGTCAGTGCAAAAAGCTTTTCTTCTTGTTGTTGATCCACAGTTTTGTAAACTTTAATACTGAACCCCTGTATGATGGTCCACTTGAGGGCAACCGCTGAGTAAAGAGCGAAACAAATACAAAATAGATGTGTTCTGATCATGCAACAGTGTGTAAAAGTATATAGCCACTTTCACACCAAGTACTTTCCCAGCACTTAGTTCCCAGCACTTAGTTCCCAGCACTTAGTTCCCAGCACTTAGTTCCCAGCACGGAAATAAGTACAGATCGCGTTCACACCGGAATAAGTCCCTGAGGGAGGATTAGGCAAATGAAGCCGCTGAAGTCACTTCTTCTTCTGCTTTGGGTTTACTGGCAGGCCGCAAACCACTTCACGGCGTATACTGCCGCCCAAAGTCCCCGGCCGGAAGTCCCAGAGTTGGGGACTGACTTCAGTAGAAGCTGCTGGGACTCCCAGGGCTAATGCTAATGCTAATAATGCTAATGCCAGCAAATACAATGGCGGCTTCAAAAAACCTTTCCGAGTTTTATGGGGCGTGGGACTGAAAAGGGGGGAAAGTTCACATGAACAAAGTCCTCTTTTTGGTGTGAACGCAAAATCCCAGGAACTATCAGAACTAAAAGGGACAAGTACGGGGAAAAGTACTCCGGTGTGAAAGCGTCTCATGTAACGTATCCTCTGCTCAGCTTCCTCCATATAAACTCACAATAAGACGGTGGGACTCCTGACGTCCCCCTCTGATTGACCAACAGAGGACCAGCGGACACGATGCCGGCTCGATTCCCGTCTCTCCTCTTCTGACTCACTGACCTTTTGGACCGCTGCTCGCTGCTGCAACTCTGTTACAAAAACAGGCTCAGTTTAGTGATTTTCAATGAGATTTACACGCTTCTATTTCACATGCATCCTCCAAACAGCAGCCTATATGTAATATGTCACTTCTAGCACTGCGGTGAAATGTTATTTCCACTTTAATGCGTGAGTTATAATAACCAATCCAATGTGTTATGGTATCAGAGGTGGGAAAGTACTCCGGTCTTGTACTTGAGTAAAAGTAGAAGTACTCAGATCTTGTACTTGAGTAAAAGTAGAAGTACCAGAGTGTAGGAATACTCTGTTACAGTAAAAGTCCTGCATTCAAAATGTTCCTCAAGTGAAAGTAGAAAAGTATTCTCATCAAAATATAGTGAAAGACAGTAAAAGTAGTCATTGTGCAGATTGGTCCATTTCAGAATAATATATATGATATGTTTTATAATGATTGATCATGAAAGTGTTCTCAAAGCTGGTGAAGGTGCAGCTAGTTTGAATGGCTTTGTAGACTGCAGGGTAGCTTGTGGATTTACTCCAGGTGAAACTAAAGTCTGATTCAACACTTGATTATATTTCACATCATTCATCCAGATCTGTAAAGTAACTAAAGGTATTAAATACATATAGTGGAGTACAAGTACACCATTTACCTCTGAACTGTAGAAGTACAAAGTAGAATAAACTGAAATATTCAAGTAAAGTACCTCAAAATGTTACTAAAGTCCAGTACTTGAATAAATCTACTTAGTTACTTTACAACACTGATTGGTATACTTCAGTACTAGTAGATCTTTCTGGTAATACTACATCTGGATGCCGTTTTCAATGCAGTAAGTTATATTGGATGTTTCCTTGGGTTGAAGCGACCCTTCAGTTTACCTTTGTGCAGTCTTCAAGGGGTCCACAGATGTTGGCCAGGCAGTGGATGTAGAGCGGCAGTCCTCTGGGCATACTGAACATCTGGATGTAGCATCTGCTTTTCTGTCCCTGGCCGTTAACGGAAAGCCAGTGGAACGTTTCGTCTACAGCACAGCTGAGGATAAGAGAGGACAACGTAAGAAACAAAAAAGAAGTATGGGCTTTGAAATGTACTTCAGTAAAAAGTACCCATAACTAGCAGCCGTTTTAAAGAGTACCTGACCTCCCTTTATATTAATAGAACAATAATGTCATTGTTAGCTAATGAATGTTTCCATGCTGAACAACGGCAACATGACAACGTTTCCATTGGTCCCTCTTCTTTAGAGAAGACCAGGAAATGATGGATACACGGATCGTGTTCAAATCAATAGGCACGCAATGACTCTAAAGAATAATGATCACGCCACCAAACACACATTCAGACTAAAGGAACCAGCTGTTTGGGAAATGAGAGAAGTAGAAAGTACAGGTATTTGGGTTCAACATGTAAGAAGTAGAAAGTTCAGGTATTTGTGTTCAACATGTAAGAAGTAGAAAGTACAGGTATTTGAGTTCAACATGTAAGAAGTAGAAAGTACAGGTATTTGAGTTCAACATGTAAGAAGTAGAAAGTACAGGTATTTGAGTTCAACATGTAAGAAGTAGAAAGTACAGGTATTTGAGTTCAACATGTAAGAAGTAGAAAGTACAGGTATTTGTGTTCAACATGTAAGAAGTAGAAAGTACAGGTATTTGTGTTCAACATGTAAGAAGTAGAAAGTACAGGTATTTGTGTTCAACATGTAAGAAGTAGAAAGTACAGGTATTTGAGTTCAACATGTAAGAAGTAGAAAGTAAAAAGTCGTCAGAATAATAAGTAGTGGATTAAAGTACTGATACCAGAAACATGTACTTAAGTACGAAGTATTTGTACTCCACTACTTCCCACCTCTGCTGATAAAGCTTAGTTAAAAGTGTCCAAAGCCACAATAACACTTATATCTTTTCATGCCACTGCACTAAGAAATACACATTTCACCCACCCGTCCTGAAGAATTAAACCCTGGATGTTGTCCTGAGGGTCGGTGCTCTCCGTGGCCCAGCACGACTCCACCTGCAGGAGCACATCTGCAGCAAAAGAGTTCTCGTTCTGCAGCGCCACCTGGAGGAAGAGATTGTCCTCCGGTGCAATGGTGATTGCATCGATGTATTTGGATGTGTAGGACTCATCAGTGAACAGAGTCAAGGTGAGACCCAGCTGCAGGGAGGAGTTAAACTCCACCAGGGAGACGGCGGAGAGCCTAAAAGAGAGGAAATCATGTTTTAGAGGTTTCCTGTGTTCATTAAAAAGAGGCCATATAGTGCTTTTTCCTTCCCTGTAGTGTGTTATATAGAATTTAGTGCATGTAAATGCCTGAAGATTCAAAGGGTTTATTGTCATATGCACAAAGCTACAGTGTAGAAATGGCAATGAAATTATTCTGACCTGAGCTCCTCCAACAACGCAACATATATAATAAAATACAAAATAAAAAGTAAATAGTGCAAAAAAGTAAACGCCTCCATTGGACCCTGTTTGTTTACATCACTATGGAAGACTTGTGCTCCTATTAGCTAGCTCTCCGACACATTGTACGTGATTGGCTAAGGGGCGGGACATCTCTAAGCAGGTTGACCAATCACAACAGAGCCAGCCAGCTAACCAATCAGAGCAGACTGGGCTCTGGTTTCAGACAGAGGGTGAAAAGAGGTGCTGCAGCACAGGCAGTATGAGAAAATAAAGAGCTTTTTGAACATTAAAGCATTGAGACATGTAGAGACACTAGATACTGATATACACCTGAACATCAGCAGGAGAGGACTCTTTAAAGTAGAGACACTACATACTGATATACACCTGAACATCAGCAGGAGAGGACTCTTTAAAGTAGAGACACTACATACTGATATACACCTGAACATCAGCAAGAGAGCACTCTTTAAAGTAGAGACACTACACACTGATATACACCTGAACATCAGCAGGAGAGGACTCTTTAAAGTAGAGACACTAGATACTGATATACACCTGAACATCAGCAGGAGAGGACTCTTTAAAGTAGAGACACTACATACTGATATACACCTGAACATCAGCAGGAGAGGACTCTTTAAAGTAGAGACACTACATACACCTGAACATCAGCAGGAGAGGACTCTTTAAAGTAGAGACACTACATACACCTGAACATCAGCAGGAGAGGACTCTTTAAAGTAGAGACACTACATACACCTGAACATCAGCAGGAGAGGACTCTTTAAAGTAGAGACACTACATACTGATATACACCTGATCATCAGCAGGAGAGGACTCTTTAAAGTAGAGACAATAAATACTGATATACACCTGATCATCAGCAGGAGAGGACTCTTTAAAGTAGAGACACTACATACTGATATACACCTGATCATCAGCAGGAGAGGACTCTTTAAAGTAGAGACAATAAATACTGATATACACCTGAACATCAGCAGGAGAGGACTCTTTAAAGTAGAGACACTACATACTGATATACACCTGAACATCAGCAGGAGAGGACTCTTTAAAGTAGAGACACTACATTCTGATATATACCTGAACATCAGCAGGAGAGGACTCTTTAAAGTAGAGACACTACATACTGATATACACCTGATCATCAGCAGGAGAGGACTCTTTAAAGTAGAGACAATAAATACTGATATACACCTGAACATCAGCAGGAGAGGACTCTTTAAAGTAGAGACACTACATACTGATATACACCTGAACATCAGCAGGAGAGGACTCTTTAAAGTAGAGACACTACATTCTGATATATACCTGAACATCAGCAGGAGAGGACTCTTTAAAGTAGAGACACTACATACTGATATACACCTGAACATCAGCAGGAGAGGACTCTTTAAAGTAGAGACACTACATACTGGTATACACCTGAACATCAGCAGGAGAGGACTCTTTAAAGTAGAGACACTACATACTGATATACACCTGAACATCAGCAGGAGAGGACTCTTTAAAGTAGAGACACTACATACTGATATACACCTGAACATCAGCAGGAGAGGACTCTTTAAAGTAGAGACACTACACACTGATATTAACCATCTTTTCTCGTCTAAATGAGGCAGAGAGACACAATATAAAGACATTCTTCTCACCACTCGTTTTCCACCCTGAGTTGAGTGTTGCGAACATAATGTCGAGGGTAGACACACTTCCACACGACCAGAAGATCCCGCCTGCTGATGGTTTGCTCTTTGCTCAAAGTTACAGTCAGAGTGTTTTGTATTTCGATGTGGGATCTGTTCACCTACAAAAACACAAACGATTAACTCATAAGTCACACGTCTAAAAGAGGTAGAATACACTGAGATATGTTGAGCTAGACTGTACAATTATGTTTGAGGAAAGGTGGTGGAAATGCGTCAAGTATAGAACAAAATAATAAATATAATTAATTTATACATGAGTATTAATAATGTATCCTTTCTTTTATTTGTAATATGGATTTGTCATCTGTTATGCAGTCAATATATGTACCTCGATGTACAAAGAATCACTTAGTAATATAGAAATATATTTGTATTCCCACTCACCCGCCTCTCAGTCCCACATTCAGAGGTTTTTCGTGGGATGCGGAGGTAGTAAAACATCTCGTTCTCTTCCATAGCGCAGCTGCCATCGTTCAGCCTCACGTCCACCTTCCCCCCGAGGGAAGACGTCAGGAACGGTTTTGCTATCGCGCAGATCACTAATTTATTCAGACACTGGCTGAAAAGGCCTTTCTCTGTTTCAAAACACAAGGGTCAGAGTCAAAGAATCTCATTGGTTGCAGACTTCTAGAAATGTTTGTGATCTAAAAAATAATTACAGATCGGAAATGTAGGATACAAACAAAACTGTATTCCCTTACAGTGGTGGCAAGTACATTTACTTCAGTACTGTACTTTTGGGGTACTTGTACTTTACTTGAGTATTTCCTTTTCCTGCTACTTTGTACTTCTACTGTAAACGGAAATGTCCTATTGTGGGTCTCAGAGGGTTAAGCAACATTTTGAACTCAGGACTTCTACTTGTAATGGAGTATGTTTCAAGTGTGGTATAAGTACTTTTACTTAAAGGTGACCTGTCATGCAAAAAGGCACTTTTGTACGTCTTTTATATGTGTCCCCGGTGTTCCAGGGAACTCACCAAGTGTCAGAAAACACAACCCTCTCTCTTTTCCTCCATACCCAAATCTCTTAAAAAGGGGCTGCAACGGATCTGATACAGACTGATCCAGATTTGAACACTTCTCTGACGTCACAGAAGTGGCGCTACGGCTATTGGGCCAACTCCACCAATCAGGAGGAGAAAGCCACGGACATTGCCGTTCGAAAGCGCTGGAGACGCTGTAGTACATATGCCAGGCCTGTAGATGGTGCTGTTCTCACAGAATCAGCCCATGAAAAGACAGTGTTAAATTGAGCGAAATGAGGAATGGCTAAAATGCATGATCTGTTTGGTATTTTGAAAAATAAAAAGCATAAATATGCCTTATATAGGTATGGTCCTACACTACATTATTCAAATATAGCATGATAGGTCCACTTTAAGTAGAGTATCCGAGTACTTTTTCTACCATCAATTTTCTGTGTTGAATGTTTTTTTCAATATTATGGTTAGTAGTTCCGTTTTAATAAAATCAGTTGAAAATTCAAGCTCTGTTTTTTATCTGTTTTATGGGCGCATATCCCTCATCATAGTGTATAGAAGTCCTTAATGAGTGACGTATAACGTGACCTGAGGTTGTGCTGATTTCTGGGATGTGTAACACTTGAGTATACTTTAAAAAAATGATAATTTATAAAAGTCAAAAATATACAAAAACGGAAATGTCCTATTGTGGGTCTCAGAAGGTTAAGCAACATTTTGAACTCAGGACTTCTACTTGTAATGGAGTATGTTTCAAGTGTGGTATGAGTACTTTTACTTTAGTAGAGTATCTGAGTACTTTTTCCACCATTGCCCTTAGTTACATTAGAAAAAGAGAATTTAGATTGAGAACGATTTTACCACAAACTGATAGGAAGTAACTTTGAGAGGTTTACCAACGCAGAGTGGATTTGAAGTTGGAAGCGGCTCCGACACAGAGCTCACATCGTAGTGTTTATGTTTACACACACAGGTGTACGAGCCAAAGGTGTTGATGCACAGCGAGTCAGGCGGACACACATCTCGCTGGAGGGAAGCACACACATCTGGACCTGAAAAACAGTCAAAGCCAAGAAGATAAAAGGGAGAGATTTTAGATTTTAAAGGTCACCTATTATGCAAAATCCACTTTTTCATGTCTCTTCTACATCAACATGTGTCCCCTCTTCTCCATGTCTCTTCTACATCAACATGTGTCCCCTCTTCTCCATGTCTCTTCTACATCAACATGTGTCCCCTCTTCTTCATGTCTCTTCTACATCAACATGTGTCCCCTCTTCTTCATGTCTCTTCTTCATCAACATGTGTCCCCTCTTCTTCATGTCTCTTCTACATCAACATGTGTCCCCTCTTCTCCATGTCTCTTCTACATCAACATGTGTCCCCTCTTCTCCATGTCTCTTCTACATCAACATGTGTCCCCTCTTCTTCATGTCTCTTCTACATCAACATGTGTCCCCTCTTCTTCATGTCTCTTCTTCATCAACATGTGTCCCCTCTTCTTCATGTCTCTTCTACATCAACATGTGTCCCCTCTTCTTCATGTCTCTTCTACATCAACATGTGTCCCCTCTTCTTCATGTCTCTTCTTCATCAACATGTGTCCCCTCTTCTTCATGTCTCTTCTACATCAACATGTGTCCCCTCTTCTTCATGTCTCTTCTACATCAACATGTGTCCCCTCTGTGGAAAGAGACTCTGAAAGTTTCAGGAACAAAGATTCTCTCTCTTTTTGATCCATTTCTATAAAAACCTGTCTGAAAATGAGCTGATCAGATTTTGGCCACTTTATGATGTCATAACGATGTGTTGGCTTGTGTAACCATTAGCCAATCAGCAACCAAGGTATCCCCCCCCCCACCCCCACCTTATCACCTGAATCTCCTCCTATAGAGGCTTCTCAATTCTTAAATGTCCCCTCCTCGGTCCTCCGGTAGTGACCCGGAAATACATTTCAGCGCGCCATGTTGAAGGACATCTCATTTCTCTAAATGCACACCGAGGACCGAGCATCAAGGAGGCTCTCTGGAGGAGCTCTAACCGAGGAGACACTGATGGTTCCTCCACGGCTCCTCCGTGGATGCATTTCCGTGAACGGTGGAGGCGTTGACGCACGGCCGGACGTATCTCAGCCAATGACAGCTCTGCATGCATCCCCTGGATATTATTTTAGTAACTGCTTTCATCGCATCGCAATGTTTACAGAGAGAACAGCTGTGAGGTCCGTGCAGAAAGCAGAGCAGTGTGTATAATATATATCACTCAGTATAACAGGCCTACATTACTCTCTGTATTTGCTTTAGTTTAGTAGATATCTACAAAGAGTCGATATTTTTCTAAGACCATTTAGTGCTTCACATAATAAAATATACAACGGCTGTAGCCTGATTATGCTTTAGGAGCTGTAGGTGTGTGTGGTACAGTGTGTAGGTGTGTGTGTGTGTTGTACAGTGCGTAGATGCGGCGGACAGACGGGTCTCAGTTGGTTTGGTGTCCTCTGCTTACTTGTAAATACAACTTTTGGCCCGTAATTTAAATTCCCCATTTCAGCGACCATACCGCATTGTCAATGATTTAAAAGTATATAAGTCGTCATGAACACATCTGTCCATCAAACAGAGGGCTGCTGTGCCTCCGGTCATCATTAATGGACGTCTCTTTAAAATGACCGCTCAGAGGAGAGGAGTTCTCATTTCTCTAACCGCCTGCTGCTTCCCCTCCAGTCTCCTCGGTTCCCCTCCTCAGTCCTCCGCTCGCATCTCCTGTGGGCGGGACTAAGTCTCGAGGATAGGAGTCGAGGAGGGGAGTCGAGGAGGGGAGATTTAAGAATTGAGAAGCCTCTATTGTGTTCTTTTTAACAAATGTCTCTCAGAGGGGCGTGGGGAGGGGCTCCTTATTTTCATCTAAAGTAACAGACAGAGAATCAGCACTTTGGAAACAGGGCTGAAACAGAGGGGATTGTGGGTAATGCTGCAATGATCTGTTTGGTGTTTCAGCCAATCAGAGACAGGCTCTGTATATATATCTGAGATCTGTAGTATATTGATGAAAAACAGTATAATAGGGGACCTTTAATGTTTTGAGCTGGTTTTCCACCCACCGCTCCAGTGAATGACGCCATCTGCAACGATCCAGTCGCTTCTGTTCAGGGAGTGAATGTAGTTGAGCTGATCCTCGTCAGGAAGGGGAATGTCTTCGTCAGTTTTGGATGCATTTAAAGACATGAAGAGCACTTCTGTTTTGTCCGGGTCGTCCGCAGGTTCAAAGGTGGTGAGTTCAACGCGGGCCGGCGGAAAGAAATCTCTTAACAACTCCTCCAGCTGAAGGATAGAAACGGATGAAGAAAAGGAAGAAGAAGGGGAGGGGATAAGAAGAGAAGAATATATATGTATTGTCATCATACAAAGTACAACGAAATTTCGTTGGCAACTCTCACTGCAGTAAAAAATAGACAAATAAATAAGAGTGGTAAAAGCTGAGGTAGTATCGATGACATTGCAACGAGATGAAATGTCAATGTGCATGAGGCAGCGGGGTGTAGTTAGGGCGCCGGCTGCTGGGAGTGGCTCGGCCGGAGACCAGACAGCTGGCCAGAATCAGGTAATCAAGCACTCAATAAAAGCATGGTGGTAACCTGGTTCTGGTCTCTCTTGCAGTAGAGGCTGGATCCTGAGAGGAGGATCCCCGGAGCCGAAACAGCCCGTATTATTCGTTTTGTGAACTTCTCCAGTCTGGCAATAAACGTCATTTTATTTTCACCACAAACCTTCTCCTTACGATAATGGTCCCTGTTCAGGCGCCACTGTGAGCATTCTTGCTTGGGTAAAAACGAAGGAGGGAGAAGGTTTGTGGTGAAAATAAAATGACGTTTATTGCCAGACTGGGGAAGTTCACAAAACAAATAACACGGGCTGTTTCGGCTCCGGGGATCCTCCTCTACTGCAAGAGAGACCAGAACCAACTTTTATTGAGTGATTGATTAAATTGATTACCTGAGCCACTCCCATCACTCCAGCAGCCGGCGCCCTAACCACACCCCGCTGCCGCAGTGCATATTTACAGTCTAAAGAAATAAGATAAAATGGGTGAAAAAGATTAAAGAGGAAAAGGAGGAACAAAAATTGTTGGAATTGAAGTGGTTCAAGTAAAGTCCCTACCTAACAACTGAGCTAATGGTGATGCTAAAGGGCAAGAATACATACATCTATTAAGAAGAAAATATGCTCGGTTTGTAATGTATTCTTTACATCTCAGTAAAGATAAAACTTAGTTCAGAAAATAAATGTTTGCATGAAGAAATTGGACTAAAAGTGAACTTTAATTTCTTTATACATCGAGCTCTAAAATTAGTATGAAAACTGGATCTGCAGACAGACAGTGAATAAAGTATGTTAACCGTTAATTATCCTCCCACCTTATCTTTGAAAATGTTTCCCATCTCTGCTCTCGGCTCTGAATCGTCTTCCAGTAGATCCTCAGGTAGAGACCAGGGAACGACCATTTTGAGACCAAAGATGGAGAAATCTAACATCAGATCCACGGAAACATACAAAAAGAGAAACACAGCAGGTTATCATGCAAGATAATCACCAACAAATCATGTATATCAGGGGTGTCAAACTCTATGTCATCGCGGGCCACATTAGCATTATGGTTGCACTCAAAGGGCCGGTTGCAACTTTAAGACTATATAAAAACATATATAATAATGTGTTATTACCTTATTGCCTCTGCATTGGATTAACGGATGGGTAATAACTTCATAATTAACTATGTCTGAAAGCAGATCGAATAATTGCAAGTCTCTTCAGTGTGCATGTCACAAAACGAGATGCATTGTGGGACATGTAGTTTATGGACAACATGCTTCTGTAAAGCGGCATGTAACCGTATCATAAAAAAGGGATTATATTCTTTGCAAGCTCTCACAATATCTGTTTTTTTTATTTATTTATTACTGGACATATTTTATTCCATTTCTATGCAAATACTGCTATATTTTTTTATTATAGGTTTTCTTAAACTAGTTCTCTATGTGTTTTTAATTTTTGTTTTACTTTTATGTATGCACCACAACATCAAGGAACCTGTTTCTGATTGATATCATAATTAAACTAGCCCCAAGATATGGCAAAAGTACACACTTTACTCAAGTAGAAGTACAGATACTCGTGTTTAAAAATACTCTGGTAAAGTAGAAGTACTGACTAAACTTCTTTACTCAAGTAAAAGTAAAGAGCTTTGAAATGTACTTCAGTTAAAAGTACCCATAACTAGCAGCTGTTTTAAAGAGTACCTGACCTCCCTTTATATTAATAGAACAATAATGTCATTGTTAGCTAATGAATGTTTCCATGCTGAACAACGGCAACATGACAACGTTTCCATTGGTCCCTCTTCTTTAGAGAAGACCAGGAAATGATGGATACACGGATCGTGTTCAAATCAATAGGCACGCAATGACTCTAAAGAATAATGATCACGCCACCAAACACACATTCAGACTAAAGGAACCAGCTGTTTGGAAAATGTAAGAAGTAGAAAGTACAGGTATTTGGGTTCAACATGTAAGAAGTAGAAAGTACAGGTATTTGTGTTCAACATGTAAGAAGTAGAAAGTACAGGTATTTGTGTTCAACATGTAACAAGTAGAAAGTACAGGTATTTGTGTTCAACATGTAAGAAGTAGAAAGTACAGGTATTTGTGTTCAACATGTAACAAGTAGAAAGTACAGGTAATAGTTGGGTTTGCACTTCAGTCTTTTGGTACCGGTGATATTCACGTTCGGGTGATGCCTTTTCAAATGAGTGTGCAAGTTTGATGTATTGCCAGCCGCGTAACCAATTTTAGTTGAACAATGCCGACAAACCGCTTTGGTTCGGTCCACCTGTCTTTGTCCGTCATCCTTGTACGTAAGTGCGAAACCAAAATGTTCCCAAACCGGAGACTTCAATGATGCTGGAGGATTTTCGAGCTCAACTTTATCTGCGTTCGCCATTTCCTCAAATTACTGACTACATTTAAACGCATCCCTGTGACCAGCTCTCATAGTATGCCTCTCGTCCAATTAAATGACTTGCTCGCTCTATGACGCGTTGAACCCAATGTGAGCAAATTACTCTGAATGCTGCGACGCAGCACCTGAGATTACTTCCAAGAAGTTGTTCACGTTTAATGTTATATTCGTTCGGTACACACGTGTACCGAACCGAAGGGCCCGTACACCGTTTCACCCCTAGTAAGAAGTAGAAAGTACAGGTATTTGGGTTCAAAATGTAAGAAGTAGAAAGTACAGGTATTTGGGTTCAACATGTAAGAAGTAGAAAGTACAGGTATTTGTGTTCAACATGTAAGAAGTAGAAAGTACAGGTATTTGTGTTCAACATGTAAGAAGTCAAAGTAAAAAGTAGTGGAGTAAAGTAACAGAAAAATGTACTTAAGTACAGTAACAAAGTATTTGTACTCCACCACCTCTGTTAGCCCCTTTGAACTGTGTTGTGTTGATGGGACTTCAGACTAACCGTGGTTTAGAGGCGATGAAGCAGCCACCCTCCCAAGGATCTCGAAGGACACTTTGCTTCCCTCAAATAACAATTGGGAATGCTCCGATTCCCACTTAACGCCACATTCCTCCCACACATCCAGCAGGTATTTCTTTCCTTCCTCCAGCCCAAAGAGGCTCAGCTCTGTGTCTTTGATTCTGCTGCTCTGGATGATGATGCCGTTCTCCTGCGGCAACTCGTATAGAAAGGCCACGGCTTCATGATGGGCGCCGTTTGAGATCCAGTGAGCGGTGGAGTCGTTGGAGCGATACCTGAGCTCAGAAACACGGTGAGGGCCTGGAAACACACAGAAGCAGAACATACAAGGTATTCAAGGATTTTATTGTCATGTGCACATACTGTAGCTACAGTGTAGTTAGGTCAATGAAAATCTTAGGTCACAGGCTCCTCCAACAGTGCAACACAATAAAACAGATAAAATAGTGTAAGTAAATACAAATATAATAGAAATGAAGAATGATATGTACCGTTTAACACTCAAGGAATAGTGAAAACTTGCATTAAAACACCTGTGAAGCCAAGAAGTGATATATATCGACATCATTTAACTTTTAAATTGGCAATCACAGATTAATATTTTGGAAAATTCATGGATTGTTTTTTTTTCTACACTCCACCCATATTACACTGTAATACAGCTCCACTACACCAGTATTACACCTATTCTAATCCACTATAAACCAATGTTAAACCACCATTATTACAGCAATTATACAACATCCTAGCACCTGTATTACACTGTTATTATCCCGATTTTACATCCATGTAACACTAATATTACACGGATGTTACACCATTATATCAACCATACAACTCCATCATTAAACCCATGGTACACCATTGTTAACATCTGTTTTACACCCATACCACACTGTAATTAGCCCCATTTAACATCTATGTAACACCAGTATTACACCAATATCACACTCATTTAGTGGGACTGCTGATACAGATATATAATTCCAGCGATACATCCCATAATTCATCAAATTTTTAACATGGAAGTCAATGGAGAACTCTTCAGACTTGAAAAATCTTCATGCAACTTCAACTGCCAACTGTTCATTCATACTTTCACTCAGAAACCTCATTCCAACTTTAAAATGTTACACATCTTTCTGACATTATTCGTGTTAAAGAACTTCTAAATCTGATTCATACTTTTACAAATATTAAACATTGTTCAGACCTTGGTAAAGAGGCCTTCTTCAGATTTTAACATTAGTGTGTATTTAGCAGCTCGTTAAGGTGCGTGATGTCACAGCTAGAGTGGAGGACAGCTTGAAATTTGCCTTCATATATTTGTTTTAAACCTGCCATAATTCCCAAACCCTGAGACATAATTTGGCATGACAAAACGTAGGAAAACATCTCGTAGCTTGAAAAATGAAAAAAAATTAAGCAAAATAATTAAACAAAATGCCTCTTGAGGGCATGAAGTGACAAAAACGTTCAACATGTCTCCATTAAAGCCGTTAATTATGAACCCGAAAGTACACAAAAAGTACACTTCAGCTGCTCAACTTCCTTGACATGCTTCACGTTAATTATCGATATCTGTTACGGTTCTTCAACAAAACGTTCACATGTAAGAGGTTTATCTCTCATTCAGAATAATGCAAATGCTCTCCTCTCACAGATTACTGCACATCACCATGGAAACCTTTGATCTCTGGACACTTCGTTAGCTCAAATATAAACACCTGTGTCATGGAACACGATGATGTCATAACTCCAACTGACATGACTCCTATGAAAATGGTCAAAAAGTGCTCAAACTTCACATGACAGTTTTAAGATTTCTTCAAATGCCGTTGCCTTGGCAACACAATGCTCACTATGAAACACAGTTCTCACAACTTCAGTTAAAATGCTCGAAATGGCACAAAACTTCACAGGTTTGGCAACGATGCAGCCATCAACATATCTAAGCGTATTATGGGATGTCATCAAATGCCGTTGGCATGTCGACAGATCATTCGCCATCGAGTCAGTTCAATAGTTTGCAGTTCAAATATTCTGCTGCTTTTCCAAGCCTTTTTACATTCTTTTCTTCTCTCATCACACATTCAAGCCCCCAGTGTTCATGTATCATTTCAATCTAAATTCTTCACTTTCTTCTTACACATTACATTTCAGCATAGCAGTTCAGCGTCAGCTTTTCAGCATAAAGCATTTCCCACTAGCAATTTCTTCAGGAATTGCATTCTCTAGTTACACCTATGTTACACCAATACAACTCCGTTATTACACCCATGGTAGACCATCGTTAGACCTGTTTTACACCCGTATTGCACCGTAGTTAGACTGTTATTAAAGGACTCAAAATGGCCAATAAAAGTGTGCATATTAACAGTACCATGTGTCTTTTCATCCACATTACCTGTGTGTGCTGTGATTGTCTTGGAGCTCATGAGAACTCCGTCTCCACATATCGCCTCCACCCTGGCTTCATACTGCTGGCATGGCAGGAGCCCCCCCACGGTGAAGCTGGTGCTCAGCGTGGAGCCCTGCAGCTCCCCCTGGTGGTGGACTCTGAAGGAGGAGATGGACGACGTGTTCCTCACCTCCCAGATCAGGGTGTAGTTATTGGGGCCGAACGATGACTGACGCAGGGCCTCGATGCTGGAGAGAGCTGAGGAACAGACAGGATTATGTTCAGAGATGCAAAAGTACACACATCCTTTAGTCAAGTAGAAGTACAGATACCCGTGTTTAAAATACTCTGGTAAAAGTCCTGACTAACTTCTTTACGGTCCTACGATGCTGGTTTTCTTTTTAGCGGGCTAGATCTCCATGGTAACTTATGCTGAGCGGCTAATCTGGGGCCTATACTACGAATCTAGTTCCACATATCCTGGATATGTTTTGAGTTATCCGGTTGACTTAATCCAAAACAAACCCGCTCTCGCTAAACTGTCCTACGACGCTGGCTATCAACTCGATCGCTCAAGCCAGCCGTGCCCTATCTAGTTAGGTGCGCGTTCACATAAAAGGGGTGGTATCTGGAGCATTCGACCAATCACAAACATGGAGAAGCGTACTGACAGCGCAGCGTCATACTTCCTGAATGAAAAGTCAACTATAATATTAGACATAAGAAGTTAAACTTTAAACATCCATGACTTAAACACTTTATCCAGGATCAAAGCCACAGAGCTGCACCTGCAAGGTGAATACAGCTGGTAACAGAACAAGTGTTTGAATGCGTACATTAACAGGTTTATGATATCACTGCCCCGTCTAAAACACGATCTGACTTTAATTACATTTGACTCGAGTGTTTCGTCAACTTAATGTGTTGCTTAAAATAATACTTCTGCATACAGTATGTGACACTGAGTGTTGCACGGCCAGATACGGCTCAGCTGACTCAGATAAGGAAATATATGATACATTATGTGATGTGAATCTTAATGGGACACATCGACGTCTGCACTCAGTGCCACGGACTGTAGGCTATGTAATGTTACTTTGATCTGGTTGCTTATGTTGTGGCAGATATTTAATTAAGCTTTCTTAACGCTAATGTTATAATAGTCAGATTGCTCTGAAGATGGAGGTGATATTCTATTCATTTTCACGTTCACACAGTCGGTGATTTTGGCCGGCCGTCTTTCCTGCAATGGCAGTTTAAACTGTATTTCCTCCGCACACTGAGCTCTGATTGGTCAGCAGGCGGTGCTTTCACTGAGTTGATCTCTTATCCTGCAACCTATCCTGCTCCAGAGCAGGCTAGCCACTCAGCATAAGTTATCTAGCCCGCTAAAAAGTGAACCAGCTTCGTAGGACCGGAAATCCCTGAAGTTAGCTTGCTTAACGAAAATCTTGATTCGTAGTATAGGCCCCTGCTCCCGAGCAGTTTAGGTTGCAGGCTAAGAGATCAACTGAGTGAAAGCACTGCCTGCTGACCAATCAGAGCTCAGCGTGCGGAGTTTAAAGCGATCAAGTCATATTACAGGAGAAAGGAAATACAGAAAAGCTGCCGTTGCAGGAAAGACGGCCGGCAAAAATCACCGACTGTGTGAACGTGAAAATTAATATCACCTCCCATCTTCAGAGCAATCTGACTATTATAACATTAGCGTTAAGAAAGCTTAATTAAATATCTGCCACAACATAAGTAACCAGATCAGAGTAACATTACGTACAGTCGGCGGCACTGTGAGTGCAGACGTCGATGTGTCCCATTAAGATTCACATCACATAATGTATCATATATTTCCTTATCTGAGTCAGCTGAGCCGTATCTGGCCGTGCAACACTCACAGTGTCACATACTGTATGCAGAAGGATTATTTTAAGCAACACATTAAGTTGACGAAACACTCGAGACAAATGTAATTAAAGTCAGATCGTGTTTTAGACGGGGCAGTGATATCATAAACCTGTTAATGTACGCATTCAAACACTTGTTCTGTTACCAGCTGTATTCACCTTGCAGGTGCAGCTCTGTGGCTTTGATCCTGGATCAAGTGTTTAAGTCATGGATGTTTAAAGTTTAACTTCTTCATATGTCTAATATTATAGTTGACTTTTCATTCAGGAAGTATGACGCGCTGCGCTGTCAGTACGCTTGTCCATGTTTGGTCGAATGCTCCAGATACCACCCCTCTCATGTGAACGCGCACCTAACTAGATAGGACACGGCTGGCTTGAGTGATCCACTTGATAACCCGCGTCGTGAGCGCGTATGTTTTGGATTAGGCCAACCGGCTAACTCAAACATATCCAGGTTAGGTTGAACCGGCTTCGTAGTACAAGCCTCTGGTATTTGTGTTCAAAATGTAAGAAGTAAAATGTCATCAGAGTAAGTACAGTGACAAAGTATTTGTACTCCAATACTTCCCACCTCTGACTATATCCAGCATATGCATGTTGTTTTTGTTGTGTGGCATCTAATGAGCCCATTTGATGCAGGTCTCACCAGAGTTTCCATCGTTCAGGATCATCTTGCTGTAGCGGGACTCGATCCCTTTCTGGCAAACGGTCTGAAAGCCGAACCTGACCCTCCCGCACGGCTCCAGGTTCGACAACATGAACACAAAGTTGTTTTTGTTGTGCAGCGACAGCACTTCCTCCGTGACGTGGTTCAAACCGTCCAGGTGAAAGGTGGTGAGCAGGAAGAAGGACAACTTGTTGTTTTCAGGACAATCCCAGGCCAACGATATGCTGCTGCCGTTAAACGACGTCACCTCGAAGTCTCTGGGAGTGTCTGGGTCTGGTGGGAAATAGAAACGGTTAGGCGTTTTTGATCCTTTATTAAGTTATCATTTTAAAAATATAAGCTATCTATCCAATACAAATTATAAAGCGTAGTCTAACAATTCAAAATCGACTCAAAAATCAGTCCACTGAGAGTACAAATATGGCCACTTTCTGGTCATTTTAGATCCTAAAAATGCAAGAAATGGATTGAACATTCTCAATAGCCCCCAAATACACTCCAAGATTGTCCAAATCAACCAAGCAAATGTTTAACTGCATTGTTTGCATAGGCTATAATGCTAATTAACGTTAATGCAAGTACTTTTAGTACTTTAAGTATGTTTTGATGCCAATAGTTTTCTACTTTTACTTGAGTAACATTTGGAATGCAGGACTTTTACTGTAACAGAGTATTCCTACACTCTGGTACTTCTACTTTTACTCAAGTACAAGACCTGAGTACTTCTACTTTTACTCAAGTACAAGACCTGAGTACTTCTCCGTCCTCTGAGTACATACCGGTGATAGTAGCAAGGCAGGTGAGGGTCTGAGTCTCCACACAGGCCACGTAGTTGCTGCAGGACTCCAGAGCTGCGAAGCGGTAATGGTTGTCTGTGGTTGTGTCCATGCTGAGTGTGTTATATGAACCCAGCTCACTGTGGTAAAGATTGACAGTGAGACTGGATGATGGTGGAGGGTTCTCCACCCAGGAAACCAGCAGCATGGAGGGACTCCTGGACTCCAGTTGGATGGGGAAACGCATAGTGTGGCCTGGGATGAGCAGGAGTGTAGTTGCAGTCAAACAAAGACATAGTACATTTAAAGCAGTGTAAATAGACCCATAAACATTGTGAATCTTAACCTCAATACGGAAATGCAGTTGGAGTCAAACAAAGGCATAACATGTAGTTGGAGTCAAACAAAGGCATCGGCAATTTAAAGCAGTGTTAATGAACCCATTAAATCATGGAGACACTACTGATATACACCTGAAAATAAGCATATCAGGGCCTCTTTAAAAATGGAGGTCTGCTCGACATTGAAATACAATAAATAAACAAAAAGACAATCTCACCAATTGCAAGGAAGAAGTGGTCGTCCTGGTATAAGAATAATGTGCTATTCTCACATGCAAACACTTCAGTGGTGCTCAGCATCTCCAAGAACCCCTGAAGAAAGAACAAGTTAGCAAGAGTGAGCTGGACTGTGTACAGAATCTAACATATATAATGTATAATATTGTATTTTGATATATCAGAAGTACCTTGGTAGCACTTGTTGGTTTCTCTTGGGGTTTCTGCCGGCCTCTGATCTCAGTGAACCTTGTCCCTAAAGATAAACACATTTAATAACTAGTGATTTTTAGTATGCTAGGATATTTAAAAAGATACTTACATGGGCTAATTCTTAAAGTCCATGCCTCAACGTTGTTTCCATACTGAAGGGTGAGCTTGTTTTCAACACCTGGAGGCACCGTCAGAGAGGTGACCTTCCCCTCCTTCCTGATGTTTGATAGTGCGGTGTCATTCAGCCATACGTTCACATCCTGACTGAAAAGATGGAAAAATGCATGTTTAATGATACCCTATTGAGTATATGTACACAAGTATTGTACTTTAAAATTTGAGTATTTCCATTTAAAACTTCTTTACACTTCTACATTTCAGAGGCACATATCATACTTTTTACTCCACTACATCCATTTTAACACTCACTTTGTACATATAAAAACACATGATATGCTCATATGATATAATGCAGTACTGTATAGTACTAATCTACACAGTATTTCTCGTATCTAAAATTTGGTCCACGTTGACAAACAAAACTAGAATGCTGGATAAAAACAGGATAATATGAGTAATATAATACGGTGAACATATCCATTTTGCATTAACTAGTACTTGTACCCTACTTTTGATAATCTAAGTACATTTATACTTCTGTTCTTGATATTGTGTTGAAATGGGTCATTGTGCAGGACGAGTACTTTTACTTTATCCTGTCTTTACCACTATTAAATACACGAGTCTTTGTGAAAATACCGAGTGTACACACACACATATATATATATATATATATATATATATATATATATATTAGTACAGTAGCCTACATGGGTTTTTATATATAAAAACTAACTGGTTATTGTATTGGAGTAGAAGTAAAAAAAGAAATGCTACGTAAATACAGTAGGCCTACTATAGGAAACAAATATAGGAGTAACATTGAAGTTATGTATGCCGATTTAACCATTAATATATGATATGTTAATGTTTAACTATATATCCAGATTTGCCGATTAGCACACAGTCTCTTTAATCTGTAACGAAGACTGCACGTGCACACGACTAAAAAACGTGCTTTCCTCGCGCTCACCTTTCCAGGACATGGTTGTTGTCCATCCAGCAGATCGAGAAGGAAATATCATGGCACCGTCCTGCAGGAAAACCACTCAAAGTATCTCCAAAATGCAACAAAACCTGGATTATTTCCACTGCGTAACATGTGTGCTACTCACCAAACGATATGGTGTGAGGCACCAGGATGAAAAAGATGAAGGAAAACTCTAAAGAGTTCCTGGAAACACAAACGCGGATTAATTATCAGATTTTTAGTCAGATAATACTGAATATTAACGTATTTATATCTTACATTGTCTGTGTTATTCCAGCAAAGGAGAGCATGTTGTGTTTTTCAGAGTCGAAGCTTGTTTGGACTCCTAATAAGAGGCAGGTGTGTGCTGCCTTCACGCACCTGATCATGTGTCGTACTTTTGAGAGTTTAATGCAATTATATACTTTTTTTTAATTGTTATTTAGGAGATTTCATGGCAAACTCAAGTCTGCAGTGAGTGTTTGTAATTGACATTAAGATATAAACAGAACTAAGACAAATAAAAATGTAATAATTTACTTTTAAATCCATTCTGAAAGTGTGTGAGTTTAATTGTATGTACTAAAACGGAGTGTTTTCTGTTGGCTCAAGGACAGATTTTATCAGTGAGTGCATTTGAGATACTTTTACTTTACTTGAGTATTCTCATTAAATGCTACTTTATACTTCTGCTCTACTACGTTTTGGAAGCTAATATCTTACTCCTTTACTACTTTATGTACGATTTTACAGATTTATTTACTATTTACTTTACAGATTACAGATTTTGACACACAATACTTAGCCAAAACTATTAAAACATGATTATTCGGTATAGATTAAACCCTCACAAACTATATTAAACTAACTAAACCATGAGTGTGATAAAAGGAAATGAATTGGGAGCAATTCTGCTAAGAAGTGTTTCTGTTAAAAAATATGTCACAGTTCCAGCTTCTTAAATGTGACGATTTGCTGCTTTTGCTGTTCTTTACTCCAAATACTTTAAGTACATTATCCTTATTATATACCTTTACTTAAGTACCAATCTTGATGCAGTACTTTTACTTAAAACAGTCTACAGTCTGGTATTAGTAATTTTTCTCATGTAAAGTATCTGAATACTTTTTCCACCACTGGACTTTATTTATGTACACTGAAGTATGTGCTCATGTGCTTCAGTGTTGGTGTGTAGGCTGAATGTGCTTCATGAAAAGCAGGTTTTACTATAAATAAAATCCTAAATATCTTGGTTTCTTCTTTTATAAGGTCACATAGTTCTGTTGTCTTAGGCCACGTTTACACGGAGACGAAACGGGTTGTATCCGCTACAGTTCTCTATCGCAGCCTTTCCCAAACTCAGGGTCGCGACCCAAAATGGGTTGCGGACCCGTTTTGATTGGGTCGCCATGTTAAATGCATTGCTACACACACACAGCGTCAGAGCTGATGGCTGCGTTGCAAATACAATTTTTTTATAATTTTTGTATTTTATTTTTTATTTTGAAAATGAAATTATGCAATATAGCATTGTATATTGAATGATTTAATTTTCTAAATACAAATAAACTAAAAATAAAAGATTGTATTTGTATCAGCTCTGACGCGTCCCCCGCGAAAGTTTTTGCGCCGTCTGTTTATTGTTTATTGTCTGTCGATCGTACATGATGGCAAAAAGACGATACAAAGAGGAGTTTTGAAACGTTGGCTTCACAAAAGCTGTTAGAAATGGAGAGGAGCGGCCTCAGTGTGTTTTATGTGGTGCTCAGTAACGAAAACTTGAAAATGAATAAATTGGACCGGCATCTCCAAATAAAACATCCTCTGCATCGGGACAAATCGAAGGATTTTTTCATCTGCAAAGAAGAGTCGTTCAAGAAGCAGTGTTTTGACGGCGGAAAAGTAAGTCACTCATTTTAATCATTTGATTTGTGTGTTTGTGAGCTTGTCAGGGTCTGTTGTGAAATTGTTTCGTTAATGCAAAGTTGGATGAAATGCAGACTGAGCCCCGGAGCGGACCGCCAGCTGCGCGCTCTCGCGCGTCCTCTACTCGCTCCCGCGAGTCCACTACATTCTGCAGCGGCATAGAGCGATGTTTCAACTTTTACTTGCCTAAAAGAAAGCTTTTTTCACTGCAGCCGCACGGACGTGACTGCTGCATGCATGTGTGATGCACATAGGAATACATATGGGGGTTATTCCCTATCTTTATTCAAGAGCGTGGTCTTTAAATTTGAGGGCATACTTTATTGATTTCACGTTCAGAATATGTATTTCTTTCCCTCAAACCCTGTCCTCACACTCAAATAGTGCCTGCTTGCGCTTAGATCTGCTCTGCTTCTGCTCAAACTGTACGCTTGCACTCAGATATATTGCTGCCTACAGATTTCCTGTGTTCCAGCTTAAAACCTTCTCCTCGCACTCGTTTTCTGTGCGCTCGTGAAATGTCTGCTCTCAGATTTCTTCTGTGCGCGCTTGGATCTTTTGTGCAACAACCCTGTCAAAATCCCCCTGTGGGGATTGTCCACAGTATTGAGTATGTAAGTCGCTTTGGATAAAAGCGTCTAACAAGTAACATGTAATGTAATGTAATGCGCTATAAATGCGGTTGCCAGGTCCACATTAGGTATATCTGAATTTACTTTAAAATAAAAAGATCTACATTGATTCTGACACGATCTACAGCCAAAAAAAATGTTACATAATTTTCCCCGTCTTACATTTCATCATTCTTCAGCATTCATAATATAAAATTGTCATTTATCATTTAAGTGTCCTCAAGGGTGGATGTAACACAAATAAAGAATGGAGGTGATGAAAATGCATGTGATGTGAAAAATAGTGATACATTGACAATTGATTTGATAAACTTGATTGTCTACCAGACATTTATCGTTTACAGCAATCCATTTTTAACATCTGTTCAATGTATTTATTTCCACTTTGTAATAACAGTGTTTAAATGTCTGGATACATTAAAATCTGGATTGAAAAACATTTTAGAGAAGAGTATTTGGCCTTATTTGACTGTGTTGTGTGATTGATAACTCAGCAATATAACAAGTTTTTCTTTCTTTTTTCCGTACAGGATAACTTCAGTGGAGGCTGTGCAGTTTGGAGCAATTCCCCTTCAATGAGGTGGTCCTGCAAGTGTTGTCATTACTCCTCCCCGAGCCAACGCACACTAATTGTTAATTACAAACTGAAGCACTGTCATCAGGCAAGGAACTGTCCTCTTCCCTGTGTCTATGCAGACTGTGTGTGCTCCTTCAGGACCGAATCATCTCTAGAGACCATAGTCAAGCACGTTCAACGCAGGTGACCTCAAGGTTAAATTGTGAACTGTGCAATTTCTCAGAGACTTGTAGTGATACACAGTATTTTGCACATCTAAAAATACACATACACAATAAGGAAACTGTGAAATGTCCCTTCAAAGACTGTAGTTTTCAGTCCAGCGTATACAGTACTTTTCGTGCACATAAGAGCAAGAAACATCACCTCTGTACTGTTGATGATTTCCGTACAAACTTGTATCAAACTTGTACTCAAGTCACTTCAAACTCTGAAAGTACAGGATTTTATGAGACAAATTCGGACCATCTAGATTTAACAACAGATGATTACATAGGATCAAGACCTGCATGATTTGTTACAACAGAAAGTTGCATCTTTCTTACTGCGTATGCAAACAATTGTGCATGTGTCTAAGACAACAACTCAGGAAATTATAAACGAGCTATGTAGCATTAGCTCAGTTGTGGAAGAGTGCACACCAAAAATAATTGGAAGTGTACTGATCAACCACAATTGTGCAGTAAATAGTGCAGTCACCACTGCTATAACAGAGATAGTTAAAAAAGCAAACCCCCTAAGTTTCCTGTCAAAGGGCGGACCTTTTGGCTCTGAATACAAAAGAGAAACTTTTTACAAGAATCATTTTAAAGTGATTGAGCCGATTGAATATGTTTTAGATGCATCTTCCAGACGTAAATTTGTTTATATTCCAATTCTGAAAGTCTTGACAGAGCTGTTAAATCGTAATAATGTTCTTCTATTTCATGTATTGCATGTTCAACATTTGTATATGGTTTGAAATATATATATGCTTGTGCAATACCAAATATTACCTCTGGGCAGCTTGTGAAATGTGAAAACGTAGGTCACTTTGAACTTGGACTAACATGATGTACAGTAATGCCACTGCACTAACAATGATGTAGTAATAATAATAATATATTTTATTTCTATAGCGCTTTTCTTGAACCCCATGTAATGTCACTTCTTCATATAGGTCGTCAAGGAATTCACCAGACTGATGTCGATGGACCTCAATTCGCTCTATGAGGGTCTGGACAGCCACCTGCAGAAATTCCTTCAATCAATCAATCAATCAATCAATCAATCAATCAATGTTTATTTATATAGCCCAATATCACAAATGTTACATTTGTCTCAGTGGACTTCACAGTTTGTACAAAATATCAGTATGACAATACGACACCCTCTGTCCTTAGACCCTCTCATCGTACAAGGAAAAACTTCCAGAGAAAACCCACAGTTTAAAGGGAACATGGGAGAAACCTCAGGGAGAGCAACAGAGGAGGGATCCCTCTCCCAGGACGGACAGACGTGCAATAGATGCCGTGTGTAAATTGAAAAGATAATACATTTGCAACATAGGTAGTCCAAATGTTTGGAAATGCATGTGTGTATAATAGGAAGATGAATCCACGAGGATATCCATCCAGGACCTATGATCCAGGACCACAGCCACGACTCAAGATCCAGGGCTCGCGATGCAGGACACAGGACCGCAGGATCATCCATGACTCCGGATCCCAGCGTATATAGACACCAAAAAGAAAGACATTTGGGGAAGCTGGGTTAATCGGAACATGAGAGTACACAGGTATAGACAGAGAGAAGGAAGAAGTAAGATGTCCCCCGACAAACTAAGCCTATATCAGCAAAACTAGGGGCTGAATCTAATCAGCCCTAACTATAAGCTTTATCAAAAAGGAAGGTCTTAAGCGCACTCTTAAAAACGGATAGGGTGTCTGCCGCCCGAACACAAACTGGAAGCTGATTCCACA
Organism: Pogonophryne albipinna; assembly: GCA_028583405.1. Taxonomy (NCBI): domain Eukaryota; kingdom Metazoa; phylum Chordata; class Actinopteri; order Perciformes; family Artedidraconidae; genus Pogonophryne; species Pogonophryne albipinna. Next base: position 17,648,968 of record CM053263.1, on the reverse strand, counting down.
AATGTGGAGCTTGATAAGAAAAAAAAGTTGTTCAGTTGTTCAGGTCAAAGCGCTTTGAGGGGATCAAAGAAATGACATCCTTAATGGAGAGCCTCGACAAGGATGTAAGTACAGTTCTTTACTTTAAAGTACTTTGAGGCAATAGAGCTGCCTTTCCACATTCATTCTATGTTCTCGTGTAAACTCAATGTAATTTTTACGACGGGATACAGGGTAAGGACCCAAAAGCAGGCGCCTGATGCAGAGCTTGATGCAGTTCAATGATTTAATAAACAACATGGTGGTACAAAGGCTTAAGGGATAGTGAGGCAGGCAAGGGTCAGAGAAGGCAGGCCACACACACACGGAATATGAAGGAATCTATTAAGTTAGCTGTGAGGCGGTTATATAATTCTGATAGCAACGAGCAATATTAATTTATCATGTGTTTTGGCAGGCATCGAACCAAAGGAAGAGGGCAGCAGTGTTGCAGGGCCTACCATGGTACATGAGGGAGAATCCTTCAACTATCATGAAGATGTGTGAGGTAAGCGCTGAAATGTCGTTCAAGATGATACAAAAACGAGTTCACAATGAACAGGGTTACACTATTCGTTTCAGGCGTCGTCTGTGTATGCACATATGGCAAAGCATCTCTAAAGCACTTTCGTTGTTGTTTCTTTTTGCATGAAGCCAACGGATCCTGAAGAGAACGTCATCAAGGGAATGGTGATTGGAGTCCTTTCAGTCGTTGAAGATGTGAAGGAACCTCTTCCAGCTTCCTACAACGATGTCGCCCTTGTGATCGAGGAAAGGATAGTCATACGTCACCTTGGTGATGTACCCAATGCTTTTGTGAACCTGATGGGATTGCAGTACATGCTGAACCTTGACTATCCAAAAGACTTGAAATACACCTTTGAGGTGATTCAGCGCCTGTTCATGGGAATTGGGTTGGACTCGTGCACTCCCAGGGTCCACTCTCTAAAGAATATAGAGAGATGGCCTAGGAAGATGTCTCTGCATCTGTCTCAAAGGATGCATCTTCATTTTTTGTCATTTGTCCACTGTTCTAAGAGGAAAACAAATGTATAGCCCCTCTGTGGGTCACACCAGTTTATTTTGTTTTCATTTTCTATTGCTCTATTTTGAGGAAGTGTCAGAGAGACACTAGTGTGTATTTTATGTTGTACAGCAACCATGAACAGAGTGGATATTTCAGTACTGTTAGAATGTTTTAATGTTCTGACTGACAGTTAAGTTAAGAGAGATACCATTTTCTATGCATTTTACTGCAGCAACCCTGAACACTTACTCCTCAGAATGGACTCTGTTTAACAAGTCACTCAATTACAGTTGTATCTATGGGACAGTGTAATTTCAGTTTTTGAGCAGCCCAGAGCAAAAACAATGGTGTGTTAGAGGGTGTTTTAGGTTTGGTCTACATATCCCAAGGAAGGTCTTTATGATATATTGACATCCATTGACACACTTATTTGAATTAAAAAGCAACACTGAACAGTTAATGAGTGTGTGGGTTGGAGTTCTTAATTTCTTCAGTTATTGATGTTGTAATAACAGTCCTGATTGAAATGTCTTTTCAGCTATTTTTTCATGTGTTAATATAGTTTAGACTAAGCTAGTTCTCATGTTGATGTATAGTATAACTTTGTAGCTATTAGTTTGCTTGTCCTGGTAAGTTAACTTGGTACTAGAAGTTGAACAAACACAGTTGTACAAGTTGAGCCAACTTTATTAACACATTTTTAAGAACTCAATCAAATAAGTTTAACCAACATCTTCTTAAGTTATCTTAACTAATATTTTCTAGTCCAAATAACTTGACACATGAAGTTGTGTCAACAGACTACAAGTTGTATCAACTAATTTATTGAAGTGTAATAGACTTGACAATAAATGTTGAATCAACTTGACACAACTTAACTCAGTCAAAGCAACAAGATGACTTGACTTAGTCAAGTTGAGTCAACAAATCATTTTTAACAGTGTAGAAATGGCCATGTCATGGGACCTTTAAGTTTGCTAGGAGGCTATTGTTACTTCCCTTAACAAGAGCTGGCTGTCTTAGCTAAGAGCAGTTAGCAGCTAACGTTTTCTGCAATTTGTGTTTCCCCTGAAAAACGTGATGTAGTTATTTAAGGGTAAGTTAACTTAATGCTATCTTACAAGTTAAGAGAGTTAAGTTTTGTTTAAAATCGTCAATGTAATGCACGTTAGAGGTTTTGTGTTGAACATGAAGTTAGCTAACTGTAGCTCACTCTACCAAAGGTTAGCATGTTAAGCTGTACTTTCTGTGGCAGTTCGCTTAATACAAAGAGGATGCTTCATTGTAAACTTTTCTTACAAATGTGTGTTAATCTACCTGAAATTGTAGGGACAGTTTTTTTCTACTCAATGATACAGACCATTGTTGAGGAGATGCAAAACATACTGTAAATGAGTTGGGTCCGACATATATGTCAGGGTTTGAGTTTTGTGTGTCTAGTTTTGGGGTTATTTTGCTGTTCTGTTCTCCCTGTCTCGTGTTTTCCTCCTTTTTTCTTGTCTGGTCCTTCTCCCTGTGTTTTCCTTCCTGTCGTTTCCTGTTCCTGTCCCTGGTGTTTCTGATTGTCTAATTGTGTTCACCTGTTGCCCTTGTGTTTCTACCTCCCCTGCCCAGCTGTTTCTTGTCCAGTGATTACCCCTCTCTGTATTTAGTCTTGTATTTCCCTGTGTTCCCCTGTCGGTTCATTGTTTTGTTTTTCCTGTCTCCCTCCATGTCAGTCACCGTCAGCTTTTTGGTATTGTATCCTCCTTGTGTTTCCTTTGTGTTTTATGCCATGTTTTTGCCATCAGCTTTTTAAATAAAGCTCGCTTTTGTTTTCTAGACCAACTTACCTTTTTTTGTAGTCTGCTTTTGGGTCCTACCTTTCCCAAACCGTAACAGAATGAACCGACCAGAAATGGACCCAGCAGATGATCCATTTGAGGTGGAATTAATTAATTTTACTTTTTTATTGGCTTGCTGCTATGATTGGTGGAAGGGAGCGTCCAGTGTTCTACAGAAGGAGGCCGCTCTCGTAGAGGCGCACCGGTTGGCAACAGAGACACCATGTTTATTGAAGTTCTTACCTGGCTGGATTATGGACTTCCTCCAGACATGTGATTCCCGGCCTGCTAGCCCCAGGCATGCTAGCCCCCTGCCTCCCAATTCCCAACCTGACACCATACGTCTCGGTGTGTTCCGTCTTGAGTCAACCCCTGCTTCTTCCCCATTTCCTGCTCCTGTCCAGGAGCCGTTCTCGGGTACTCGTCTGGCTTTTGGAGGTCCACTGAGCCTCCAAAAGGCTCCTAAGAGAAGGAGTCGCAAGTCCAGGCTAGCAGCCCGAGCCCCAGAAGCCATGGATTCGTGCACCAGTACCGGCCCACACAGCCATGCTTCCGTGCTCCATTACCTGGCTCACACAGCCAGGGTCCAGGCTTCTGTTCCGTGCCCAACAGCCATGGTCCCGACTCCAGTTTCGGCTCCAGTACTGGCTCTCCGGCCGACGCCAGCTCCCCGTGACCTCTCGGCGTACCGGCCGACTACAGCCCCCCGTGTCCTGTCGGCGTTCCGGCGGACTCCAGCCCCCCGTGTTCAGTCGGCGAACCGACCATCTCAAGTCTCCTCTCAAGTTCCTTCTCAGGTCCCCTCTCGAGTCTCTTCTCGAGTCACCTCTCAAGTCTCCTCTCGAGTTCCCTCTCAAGTTCCTTCTCAGGTTCCCTCTCAAGTCTCCTCTCAAGTCCCCTCTCAAGTTCCTTCTCAGGTTCCCTCTCGAGTCTCCTCTCAAGTTCCCTCTCAAGTTCCCTCTGGAGTCCTCTTTCAAGTCATCTCTCGAGTTCCCTCTCAAGTCCCCTTTCAAGTCACCTCTCGAGTCCCCTCTCAAGTCCCTACCCAATGTCCTGGTCCATTGGAGGTTCCGCTGGGGGTCCTGCCAACTCCATGTCCTGTCCCGTTGGGGGTCCCGCCGACTACTCTTCTGCCGGGGGTCCTGCCAACCCTATGTCCTGTGCCGTTGGAGGTCCTGCCGACTACTCTTCTGCCGGGGGTCCTGCCAACCCTATGTCCTGTGCCGTTGGAGGTTCCGCTGGGGGACCTGCCAACTCCATGTCCTGTCCCGTTGGGGGTCCCGCCGACTACTCCTCTGCCGGGGGTCCTGCCAACCCTATGTCCTGTCCCGTTGGGGGTCCCGCCGACTACTCTCCTGCCGGGGGTCCTGCCAACCCTATGTCCTGTGCCATTGGAGGTCCAGCCGACACCTGTTTCGTCGGGGGTCCTGCCAACTCCATGTCCTGTGTCGTTGGGGGTTCCGCTGAGAGTCCTTCCAACCCCATGTCCTGTTCCGTTGGGGGTTCCGTTGGGAGTCCTGCCAACTCCGTGCCCTGACCTGTTGGGGGTCTCGCCAACACCTGTTTCGTTGGGGGTCCAGCCGACACCTGCGCCGCCGGGTTTCCTGCCAACACCATATCCTGTCCTGTTGGGGGTCCCGCCGACACCTGCTCCGCCGGGTTTCCTGCCAACACCATGTCCTGTCCTGTTTGGGGTCCCACTGACACCAGCTCATGTTCCGTCCAGGGTCCCGTTTACGCCTGACCCGCCACGGGTTCCACCAGCTCCTGCCCGTCCTTGTGCCCGGCCCCCCGAGTTCTCCAGCCGTGGTCTTCGCCCTCGAGCCCGGCCCCCTGACTCCTCGAACTTTGCCTTGCCTCCGGGCCGTCCGCCCGAGACCCCACCATGGACTCTGCCTTGCCCCCGGGCCGTCCGCCCTAGAACCCCTCAATGAACTATGCCTTTCCTGGGCTGTCGATCCAGACCCGTCCTCCGGACCCCCTCCACCCACCTAGTTAGAAATGTTTGACTTTGTGTAGGGACGTCTGGAATCCGTCCCTTGAGGGGGGGGGGGTTATGTCAGGGTTTGAGTTTTGTGTGTCTAGTTTTGGGGTTATTTTGCTGTTCTGTTCTCCCTGTCTCATGTTTTCCTCCTTGTTTCTTGTCTGGTCCTTCTCCCTGTGTTTTCCTTCCTGTCGTTAGTTTCCCTGGTGTGTCTGATTGTCTAATTGTGTTCACCTGTTGCCCTTGTGTTTCTACCTCCCCTGCCCAGCTGTTTCTTGTCCCGTGATTACCCCTCTCTGTATTTAGTCTTGTCTTTCCCTGTGTTCCCCTGTTGGTTCATTGTTTTGTTTTTCCTGTCTCCCTCCATGTCAGTCACCGTCAGCTTTTTGGTATTGTATCCTCCTTATGTTTCCTTTGTGTTTTATGCCATGTTTTTGCCATCAGCTTTTAAAATAAAGCTCACTTTTGTTTTCTAGACCAACTTACCTTTTTTTGTACTCCGCTTTTGGGTCCTACCTTTCCCAAACCGTAACAATATACTTTGAGTAATGTTACGTTGCTGCTAAAAAATGAAACATTATCAGATGAGGACATCACCAAAGTGTGTGAGTCTGTCAGGGGATTTGATCTATTCTCTGCATGTCGTACAGGGCCTATGTACACACTGCTCTGGTATTAATGTAAAATGTAAGTCTCGCTCTTGTCATCGTTCAGGCTTTGCATTTGAACTCCTATGACTGGTTTGCGGACTTGAAGGGAACGACTTCCTGGCCTTCCTGCAGCGACATTGAGGCAGAGCCTCACCTGTCATTCTCCAATAATACAAATAATAATAATAATAAAATGTCTCCACTGATCTGTGTTGTAAATGTGATTTCTGTATGATTCCAATCGCTTTTTATAGTCAAAATCAGTAAATTTGCCGAGCTCCGCTACAACTATGGGGAGCGATGAGATTGAGAAGTGAGGCAGGGACGAGCTCTGCCTCACAGAAGCCCACAGTAACTTGCTGGAGCACGGGCACTAATTTAGCGCGGGCACTTATTTTGTGAGCGCGCTCAAGCCAGTTACTGTGGGGTGAGATGAGGCACAGATGAGCTCTTCCTCACCTCAGAATGCGTCACCCCACAGAAACTGGCTGGAAAGCGGGCCCTAAGCGCATGCCTGCACCATCTCACTGTATGTCACCAATGTAATGTTTGTAGATCCCTTTATTACATTTATCCTCGCCATCCATAGTCTCTAAATAACTTATTTCACGTATATATGATATTTAAGCTCGCTGGTCTCATCATACAACGGCAATGAAAAAAGCACCAGGGGAGGCAGCCACAACCTCTGCCGCACTGAAGGGGGCGCAAGTGAGCCCACAGGTTCTTGTTGCTACTGTTATTCTACGCAGAGACGGTAGACGAAAACAACAAACTAGGCTTTTGAAACTAGAGGAAGATAAGGAGGACTTTTACAAAAAAGTAATAAAGATTGTTGTCCAGAAGGATAGCATGGACTTCATCTTCAAGTCAAGGTAAGACCACATTTGTAATGAAAATGGGATCTTACTAAGAAAGAACAATCCAATATTTAGATTTTGGGTAGGCTATCCTTTTGTTGAACGGTCTGTTTAAAATGAATCGAAGCATCAGACTAAAAAAGCTTTTGAAAATAACAGAATATTTCGATTAAAGGTGGGGTAGGTAAGTTTGAGAAACCGGCTCGAGATACACTTTTTGTTATATTCCATGGAATGCTCTTAACATCCCGATAGCAATGAATATCTTAAGTGCTTTGACAAAAAATACATAAAAACATTTAATCTGTGGAAGCCTTAATACTGTAAAAAGCACGACCACTCATTTTAGCCGGCCCGGCTAAAATAACCTGCCTGTCAGCCTTCCATCTGTGCACAAACTTATCTCGTGCCCTCATTGGTCATGTGCGCGTTCGTGTGTGTTGGAGGAGGGGCTGTGTATTTTCAAATTCTAGCGCACTGAGCTGGTTTCTCCAAAATTACCTACCCCGCCACCTTTAAGGTCAAAATATATAATATTTGTAAATCTGACTCTGAAAGACAAGCCATGAACCTCACCGCACGTCACTGCCTTCCTGACATCCAGGAAAAAGGTGAGATTCTAACCCATTTCAATGCCAAAAGCAAGTTATTGTTTTTAACTTTTTTTATATGATTTTTTGGGGAAATTCCAGTTTTATTGGACAGTAGAGATCTACTGGAAACAGTGGAGAGGGAGGAGATGATATGCAGCAAAAGGCCCAGCCAGATGGTTGCTGCTCCGTGTGGAACGTGTTCTATCAGGTAAAGCACTTTGGTACCCAGTTATGTGTGGTATTGAGTTTAAATTTAGCCTTTGTAATGTAATTTCCAACAGTGCATTGTAAAGACTGAAAAAACAGGCTCGGGGTTTAACAGGTTAAAGCTTGACATGATTTGGTCTTTTACTTAAGAGGATGTTTGTCCTCCTGTGTTGTCTTGTTTCCTTATCTTTCTTTCAGGTGTAACTTCTACCAATGGTTGTACATGACCTAGACCTCCTCCACCTCTTTGCTGTCCTACTAGTCAACCCTTCAGATCAGAGCCTTTCCTAAATAGTGGTAAGTTGTTTTACAGTTCAGTGTACGTTAATTTAGCAACTTAATGCTTTACTGCTGTTGAATAAACCCTATATATATATATATATATATATACATCCATCAGCAATCAATAAAACAAATCATCCAACACAAAATAGAAGAAATCTGGACCTATTTCTTTTTATACAACAGCATCTATTGGGACTGCTCATTGGTGTCATCAAGAGCCATTGAGTCTACCTTTTGTAGTCGGCCTCTTAGAATGTTTATAATGTATTTGTCTATATAAATAGTTATATTAATGTTGTTACCATCATTACTATTATTACAAATGTTTTCTTTGTTTTCTTTATTTATCGCTGCAGAAAGGATCATGCCAGCCCACATCAAACACCAGAGGCCTGTACTACGAAGCCGGATTTTCGCTTAGCGAGCTAACTTCAGGGGAAACTCAGGGTTTCCGGTCCTACGACGCTGGTTCTCTTTTTAGCGGGCTAGATCTCCATGGTAACTTATGCTGAGCGGCTAACCAGGGGCCTATACTACGAATCAGGATTTTCGTTTAGCAAGCTAACTTCAGGGATTTCCGGTCCTACGAAGCTGGTTCACTTTTTAGCGGGCTAGATAACTTATGCTGAGGGGCTAGCCTGCTCTGGAGCAGGATAGGTTCCAGGATAAGAGATCAACTCAGTGAAAGCACCGCCTGCTGACCAATCAGAGCTCAGTGTGCGGAGGAAATACAGTTTAAACTGCCGTTGCAGGAAAGACGGCTGGCCAAAATCACCGACTGTGTGAATGTGAAAATGAATAGAATATCACCTCCCATCTTCAGAGCAATCTGACTATTATAACTATTTTACTATCATTATACTATTATGTTAAGAAAGCTTAATTAAATATCTGCCACAACATAAGTAACCGGATCAAAGTAACATTACATAGCCTACAGTCCGTGGCACTGTGAGTGCAGACGTCGATATGTCCCATTATCATTCATATCACTTCATAATGTATCATATATTTCCTTATCTGAGTCAGCTGAGCCGTATCTGGCCGTGCAACACTCACAGTGTCACATACTGTATGCAGAAGTATTATTTTAAGCAACACATTAAGTTGACGAAACACTCGAGTCAAATTTAATGAAAGTCAGATCCACTCGTGTCTTAGACGGGGCAGTGATATCATAAACCTGTTCATGTACGCATTCAAACACTTGTTCTGTTACCAGCTGTATTCACCTTGCAGGTGCAGCTATGTGGCTTTGATCCTGGATAAAGTGTTTGAGTCATGGATGTTTAAAGTTTAACTTCTTCATATGTCTAATATTATAGTTGACTTTTCATTCAGGAAGTATGACGCGCTGCGCTGTCAGTACGCTTCTCCATGTTTGTGATTGGTCGAATGCTCCAAATACCACCCCTCTCATGTGAACGCGCACCTAACTTGATAGGACACGGCTGGCTTGAGCGATCCACTTGATAACCCGCGTCGTAGTACAGCTTAGCGACAGCGCGTATGTTTTGGATTAGGCCAACTGGCTAACTCAAACATATCCAGGTTATGTTGAACCGGCTTCGTCGTACAGGCCTCCAGTGTTTCCCCTAGGATGGAGTCATAGCATCGGTGCTAAGGCGCGTGGGCCCAGCATAATGTGAGTGCGGAGCGCGTGGAATTGCGCGAAGTGCGCCCCGACAATTTGTTTCTATGTGTCTGCCAGCACAAGAAAGGCTCTTGAGGCCTAGTACCAGGGCCGGTTCTAGACAATTTGCTGCCCTTGGCGAGATTTTATATATAAAGAATAAATGAAAAATCTCTACAAAAGACAAATACACTACAAAAACAGAAATTTAGTGACATAGGTAATATACGTCAAAATGGCTTCGAATGTATTCAGTATTGTATGAACACATTTTAATTGGGGGGTGGACGTCACATCCTCTAGGGGGGTCCGGGGGTATGCTCCCCCGGGAAGATTTTTGTTGAACATTTTAAAGTAAAATGCTTCAATCTGGTGCACTTTAAGCACACAATTACTAGAGACCTGATCTAGGGGGTACAACTCTAAAACACCCATATGAAAAAGATCGGTTTACATTTTAATAATCAAATAAGTATATGAACATAACCAATAACCTACCATTGCCAATAACAAATACATTTTTGTTGTTCATTTATATCTTATTTATTTATGCATATTTTTGTATCTCTCCAACTTTAAACAATATTTTTGGTTTACTGTCCTATAGTATACATTGGAACGATTTCAAACCTGTTTTTATTTATCCTATAATTATAAAGGAGTGCCTTGGAAATATGTGTTTACATAATTTGTGGTCAAACCGTTTGAGACCCACTGAGATAACTTAGACTAAAATTAACTATTGTTGAAGCAAACACAGTAGTGGTGGCTTAAAGCCCACCTCTGCTCCGCGCCCTTTCGTTAGATGAGCCTGGTCAGATTAATAAGAGAAGGAGTTCAAAACACCGGCATAAAAGTTATAACAATAATCTGATTTTAATTGTAAAAAACACCAATACAAATTACAGAGTACTCTGGGCTCCCAGCTCTACTGCTGTGCGATACAGGTATCGGGACCAGCCAGTCAGAAACAGGGGGCATTTTGCATGAATAAACAACAGTATATATGAACATTTTTGGGGCGGAGATGTGGGTCGGCTCTTCCATCCCATTTTACTCCTAAGTGAAGCGTGAGAGCCTCGGAACTAGTCAAGGTCAGAATCACTTTTTATCTTCCACCTAACTTCACTCCTTTACTTTCCCAGGGAAGATTTCACACAAACTATTCTTTCCCAAAACAATCAAACATTGTACACAGAGATATTAGTATCAAACATTGTACACAGAGATATTGGTGCTTGAGATTATACTGGCCCCAGGAAGAACCTTGAATAAGAACATGTGCATGTGCTGGTGGGGGGGAAAGTGTATGTGTGTGTGTGTGTGCTGATATCTGGGTCAGTGAGTGTATGTGTGTGTGCTGGAGACAGGAGGTGTAAGTGTGTGTGTCAGGGTATCTGGGTCATTGAGTGTAAGTGAAAGGGTTATATATATAGGATTACTTTAAAACAGTCCCAAATAATACATGTTCACTTCAATACAGTTCAAGATAATACCTGTTTACTTTAATACAGTTTAGAACAATATCTGTTTGCTTTACTATCTAAACACTCAGAGAGTCCTTTACCTCACTGAGCCTCTCAGTCTGACAGGAGAGCTCTCCTCCACCCTGGTTGTAGAAACATCTACTTCTTATATCCGTTAGCGCAGCTAGCACCAGATTCTAATAACAACAGCGCCGGTACCGGTGCGCCCTCTCTCTCTCGCTCGCTCGAAAAGTGTAACCGGGGTGAAAAGGGTGTTACATTTACTTAATTATGAATGTTGTTACATCAAGGCCGAAAATTAGTATGAGTGCCAACGGACAAAAATGTTTTTTCCCCTCCCAGAGCTACCAGCGCAGCGCCCCCCAGATCTGGCGCCAAAAATCGGCCCTGCCAGTTCATACAGTGGCAATGTCTCAAGATTTAGCAAAAATACACCTTTATTGAACATACAGTAAAACAAATACTACAAATCCACATAACAAACAATCATAAATGAAAAAGGGTCGCCACTTATTATTATTTTTTGGGTACCTGGCTGGCGCCCCCTAGCAGCGGCGCACATATTTCAGCAGCGGCGCTGCGCCGCCACTATTTGTATATAGGGGAAACACTGGGCCTCTGATCAAGAAGTTGTGAATCTTCAGGCAGAAAAGATGAAAACATCTATTCCAGTTTCCTGTGCATGGAGCCATGCCTGTACTCTGTTCCACATGTCTTCAGTCAGTTCTGGACCAACTCGGACAGTAGTTCTACCAAGGCTTATTAGAGGTAAGAGTGGTAGGAGAGGAGTGGAGTTATCTTTGTATTTAGGCTGCAAGTCGACAAAGTTGATCAAATGCTGATGCTAATAATGATCTGATTAATTTGATATTGATTGTATGCCAATACCGAATCCTGATCCGATTCTTTTATTCCCAGATAATACAGCTGCACCGTGTACACTAGCCATAAGCAATTGTTGACTGTAACGTCTATGCCAACCGACTGTAATTTGTAATGTATTTGACCATACTTTAACGGTCAAGTTCTGGCAACTACAGCAGCCCAAATGTTGACGTAAATGTCACGTTTTCTTTTTACAGTGTACTTATATCTGTACATTTCTTTTCAGTTTGCTTCAAGAAGTGGCTTCAACAGACAGAAATGCAGGCCAGATTGGGAAAGGCTGGACGCTACACAACGGGAAACATTATGGACATGAAAAATAAAAAACACTTTCTTTGTTGCCTTTTTCTCATCATACATAGTGTTACTGTTTTTGTTACCATTACTCAGGGCGGCGAAACTGTGGCGCGCTACACTGTAGGTGCGCCACGTTTGCGCTTCAGAGGAGGCTCCCTCCGCAAAATGAGGCCCCATCCGCGAGGGGTCTGCGTGATCTGCGTGTAGGGAGGGGTGGCCCTGTATAACAACGTCATATTAAATGCAGTCATTTGGTCTTTAGCAACAGCTTGTGAGAGCAGCGCCTTCATCGGTGTTCGTTTTAATGCTGCCAGTTTGTTGACGGCCTGTGTGTTGATGGGACTTCTCATGCTCCCTAAATGTTTCCCCTGCCTTTCGCCAGTTGTTAAACCCTGCTTTCACAAAACTCCCATCCCTGATCTTGTCTGCACTGACGAGCTTATTTTCTATAGCAGAGCAACAGAAGAAGCACACTGCAGTATCACTTTCTCTTATATAGTGAAGCTTTTTATAGACAGCTTACACTAAAATGCTAACTCAAAAATAGTAACTGAAAATAAAACTTTTGTATTGATTTGTTTAGTGAACTTTTTGGCAGTTGCAGTTACAAGTCTCCACCAACAGATGGGGGTGCTGCAGCCCCCTCAGCACCCCCCCCTTCCCACGTCCCTGCCATTACTTTTATTTTAAATCAAATGCACCTGTTTTAGATTATATATTAATGTTGATGTATAGGTTGATTTGCAGGTTGGTTGTTATTTGTATAATTATTGTATTGTTACTGTGTATTTTATTATATTAACTAGCTATATTGCTATTTATTAAATTAAAATACTGTTATGAACACTTTACAATGTCAGCTATGCTGGTATGCTGGGTTTTTTAGCTGGCCAGGATGGCTGATTTAGCTGATTTAGCTGATTTAGCACCAGCTAAATCAGCTAAATCAGCTAAAGTGTCAAAACCCCTCTAAACCAGCCAACCATTCCATTCCATATCTACTGCAGCTAAGTTGGTCTAAGCTGTTTTTTTCAGCAGGGCTGTTACAAAGGTTACTCAAGTAAAAGTACAGAAGTATTGGCATCAAAATATAGTTAAAGTACCAAAAGTATAGTCTTTTTGCAGATTGGTCCATTTCAGAATAATGTATATGATATGTTTTATAATGATTGATCATGAAAGTGTTCTCAAAGCTGGTGAAGGTGCAGCTAGTTTGAATGACTTTGTAGACTGCAGGGTAGCTGGTGGATTTACTCCAGGTGGAACTAAAGTCTGATTTAACACTTGATTATATTTAACATCATTCATCCACATCTGTGAAGTAACTAAAGGGATTAAATACATGTAGTGGAGGAAAAGTACAGTTACAACGCTCTGCAGAAACTGCCGTCAGGTGATTATTCTTTGTGGGTTTGTTGCCACGAACAAACCCCTTTCACATAAGCCATACGTCATTATTGATATGTTGATCTTAAATTAAAGGTTATCATATTCAGTAGTGTTGCATTGAACGGTGGCTGACAGGAGCAAGCGCGTTACAACTTCCCAAAAAACTTAATTTAGGAGAAAACGATGCAAACAGAAAAACACAAATGTACCAAATCACATGCAAATGAAGAAACATCATCACCAACTTCACCACACATGTGCAACATTTACTAAAAGCGCTGCATAAACGAAACGCTGCAAATATAAACGCCGCAAGTGTCAAATAGTGTATATAATGATATAAGACATAACAACTCTTGTTATGATTATTAATTCCTTTGGATAGAACCTTTTATTATCACGCTCAGGTTTCAGTTGAATGTTTAACATAAAGGGTTAACTAAAGTACATTTCTGCTGTCTTTTTATGAGTGATCACTCCGCTCCACTCCTTCACTCTGCTGAGCTGTGGCTTTGAGGATCTTTACCGAAAACTGATTTTCTTCTTCTTACAACTTTCCAAAGGATTTACAGGTAATTATAAATACACAATACAGTGTTGAGTATTATCAGAGAAAGTCTGTATTGTCATTTTCTTTGGATTAGCAGGTAACAAGGTTTCTGTCCTTTTTCATTGTTCATTTACTGTGAAATAAGTATTTAATTTGTATGTTTATTGGAAATTATTGGGACCAATGCAGGTATACCAATTAGGGATGGGAACGATTAATAGAATGTTCGAAATTATTCAGGTATTGTTTTTTTTTGGGAGGGGTGCCTAAATTGATTACATATTATCAAATGGAATAATTCAATGTATACGACAGTGTCATAGCTAAGTGTGTTAGGTCTAAATGTGTGTTTTGCTCAACCTGATCTCACCAGAATGCGTGACTCCACCACGACTCCTTAACACCGCATTGCGTGGTGGACTCACGAACTTTGTTACATTTACGTGTCTGCACCACGCAAACAACCCCAATGTAAAGTGAATGAGGCTCTTTTGTCGTGGTGCACACACGCATTTCTACAACGTGAGCTTTTATTCTATAAAACGTTTTTAAAATCTACTTTATAGCTTGTAGTAACTCACGGGAGGCTTCTTTTATTTTATTTGTATTCATAATAATTTTTATTTTTCGTCAGAATGTATTATGGTGCATTATTTACGAATTTTTGTTCTCAAAAAACAGTGCATTGTGTGTAATACAACTGTGATTTTTATTAAATTAGTTAGTTTTTAAGGAAGGCCAGAGCTTCAGCTGTGTCTAATAGATTGTTCCCTTTAGTTAACGTTTTTTAAAAGAACATTATATTCCGATTTCATCATGTCCCCCTTATTGTATTACGGAGAGCAATGTGAGCGCACATTCCCATTGGATAACGGAGGATTTTACACCCGGAAGTAAGTATTCTCTTTACTGTCGATTGATTTTACAGTGATATCTGAACTACTCATCAACTCAAAAACACCAGATTATCCTTGTTGATTACACAACATTGATTGGTTTAAGTTGTGTACAATGCTTTTGTAATTTTCCCCTTCGATTCGGAGAAACGAATATTTGTTCAGTTACCAATAAGTCCAAGGAGCAGAAATGCAAATGAACATTCAACAGCTGTGTTTTTAGTTTTGGAGATATACATGAATTCAAACTGATCAGAAAATCTACTCCTGCTGTAAATCTCCAAAGACTCAACAAAAATTGAATAACTTATAGGAGGGTTAAAACGTTTGCCCCCATGTTTTTACATTACATATTTTCAGTAAAAAGCACAACGAAACAACTGAAAATAGAAACGTGGCATGATACCAAGCTGTCTGAAATAACTGCTGTTTATCTGGTGGCGTGTGAAGGAGAGCAACTGAACAAACACATTTTCAGTACAGTTTAATAATTTATTCATAAAATATGTATCTTTATTGTTTGCCAACTTTGTGTCCAATAGTTAAAAATGAGTCCTTTTTATTCAAAATAAAACCTCCATAGAGTAGTTGTACATTTTCAGAAAGCTAAGGATAAGGTTTGATTTTCTAAATAAAAGTCCCAGAAGGTTTCTATATCCTAAAATGAAGAAGGAAGTATTTATCTACTCATGCACAATACAATGTGTGGCCTATTTACCTCAACAATACAGCAACAGCTAATACTGCCAATACTTAGATAGCACTGTTATTGTCATACAGTCAAAATCACTTGGTAGGTCATTTAGTAACAGTTCTAAAAACTCTCATGGTCCTGCCAGGTTTCCCCAAATCCTGACAGTCCTTTCTCCACAGTCACTGAGGATGGCGGTAAATTGGCCAGGACTCGTGTCCATAGGAGTGTTTTACATCATCGTACTGGGCACAGGCATCTGGGCGTCCAGGAAGTCCAAACGCGAGGAGAAGAAATGCTCCGGGAACCGCAGTGAAGTTGCAATGGTTGGAGGGAGGAACCTAAATGTCTATGTCAGCATCTTCACAATGACAGGTAAAAATAACCACCTATAATTAGTGGTGTAATGTCACTAAGTACATACTCAAGTAATGTAAAAAAACTCACTACACTACTTCACTTAAAGGGTCACCTATTATGCTAAATCCACTTCTTCATGTCTCTTCTACATCAACATGTGTCCCCTCTTCCTCATGTCTCTTCTACATCAACATGTGTCCCCTCTTCCTCATGTCTCTTCTACATCAACATGTGTCCCCTCTTCCTCATGTCTCTTCTACATCAACATGTGTCCCCTCTTCTTCATGTCTCTTCTACATCAACATGTGTCCCCTCTTCTTCATGTCTCTTCTACATCAACATGTGTCCCCTCTTCTTCATGTCTCTTCTACATCAACATGTGTCCCCTCTTCTTCATGTCTCTTCTACATCAACATGTGTCCCCTCTTCTTCATGTCTCTTCTACATCAACATGTGTCCCCTCTTCTTCATGTCTCTTCTACATCAACATGTGTCCCCTCTTCTTCATGTCTCTTCTACATCAACATGTGTCCCCTCTGTGGAAAGAGACTCTGAAAGTTTCAGGAACAAAGATTCTCTCTCTTTTTGATCCATTTCTATAAAAACCTGTCTGAAAATAAGCTGATCAGATTTTGGCCACTTTATGATGTCATAATGTTTTTTGTGGCTTGTGTAACCATTAGCCAATCAGCAACCAAGGTAACCCCCCCCCCCCCCCCCTTATCACCTGAATCTCCTCCTAGAGCTCCATTGAGTTCTTTGTAACCAAATCTCTCTCAGAGGGGCGTGGGGAGGGGCTCCTTATTTTCATCTAAAGTAACAGACAGAGAATCAGCACTTTGGAAACAGGGCTGAAACAGAGGGGATTATGGGTAATGCTGCAATGATCAGAGACATGTTTTGTATATATCTGAGACCTGTTAGGGAATAATTTGCTTAGGTATTCAACCTTCGACCCAGTTCATCGTTTTTCTCTCGTCACTGTCTCCTTTCCCACGGCATAGGTCTACGGCCTTGGGTATTAGCTGCTATCTCTCTTAAGGAGGGGCAGCTTGGGCGCATTGTTGTTGCCAGTCTGTGACCGAGCACAAGCCGCCATGAGGTAGTTTACTGTTCAGGGACGAGCTGCAGAAGAGTTCTTCAGAATTGGTTTGGCAACCGCTGTGTCAACTCGTGACACATCAACTGTCTCGTGAATTCTCCGGCCGTAACTCCAAATAAACCACCAGTGTTTGCCATCAAAGCTCCAGCTCAGTCCTGTTTCCAATTGCTTCAGAAGTTTCCCCCACAAGACCTATAATATATTGATGAAAAACAGTGTAATAGGGGACCTTTAATGTATTTAACATATTTAGTTACTTTGCAGATTGATGGTTTTAAGGTTATTAATATAAAAATCAACACACATATTATAAATTAAGCTACCTAGTGTATACAGTCATTCAATTAAAACCAACCTTAACTAAGTGCAACACTGAAGTGATAAACACATTAATGCAACAAACTTTTTTATACAATCATTTAAAAATAATCTGTTGCTTGAAATGGCTATGTTGTGAGTACCAGTACTTTTGGTACGTAAAGTATATTTCAATGCTAAGTACAATTTTGAATGGAGAACTTTTACTTGTAACTGGATTAGGGTTAGTATTTAAAAAATGTAGTATTAATACTTTTACTTAATAATCTGAGTACTTCCTCCACCACTGTCTATAATGATCATAGATTAGCATATTCACTGAGCACAGCTTTAAATGTTCGTAATGGTTAATCATTCAGGGACATGTATTATCAAATCAGTGGATTAAATTACTTTTGACTTAATTGGTTTTGTAATTATTCCTGATGTTTTGCAGCCACTTTGGTGGGAGGTGGCTATATTATGGGTAGTGCTGAAATGGTCTACAATCCAACGAAGGGCTTAGTGTGGACCGTCGCACCCTTGGCTTTCTCCATGAGTCTAATTATAGGTGAGTGAGGTCCAATATTTCCTTATTATGTCCTTACAATAATATGTAACATGTTTGACATTAGGGCTGCATTTTAAACACCAGAAAAATGTAAAATTATTGACAAAAATAGAAGGATTTTATAATTAAAACACAGATTTCATTCATAACGTTTCCCTTTGTGTGACTCCAGGTGCGCTCTTCTTTGTCAAACCTATACGGTCGAAGAACTACGTGACCCTCATGGATCCATTTCAGGAGAAATACGGCAACAAAGTGTCCGCTGTGCTCTTCATTCCCGCTCTCATTGGGGACATCCTGTGGATTGCATGTGTTCTGGCTGCACTGGGTAAGACCGAAACGAGTTTCTTGCAACATCAGTCAGTACAATCTCAATCTTGGAGAGATCTTAAGATGAAGATAAGATAAGAGGAACTTTATTGATCCCAAATTGGGAAATGTTTGCGTTGCAGTAGCATAAAAAAGAACAAAACAAAACATGGCATTGCACATAAGTAGAAATTAAAGTATACTAGAATTTAAACATCTCAAAATATAATTAAAACAGCATCTTGAGAGTATGATGTACTTTTATCTGTGCCATGTTATCCTCTTGGTACAGATTGTTAGCTAACATTTACTTAGGGTTAGGGTCATTCGTTTTGCACTTATTTGGCAGCAAAAAGGCTGAGAATCGCTGCTTTTTCCAGTTCTTATTTCATTTTAAAATGACCATCTTTGGCTTTTAGTATCAAACTTTTGTTCGTGGGAAGAAAGGATGATTTACTCTCCTGATCCTGTAAGAGGACTAGAAATTAATCTTGTGACTGAGGAACTGCAGAAGGAGGGCTGCACTGTAATCAGTGCATCAGGGGATGCAGACGTGGACATTGTCAAGGTTGCAATCAAGGTGTCACAACATCAACACAACCTTGGTTGGGGGAGGCCCAGACTTCTTCTGCTGTACTATGCTTAGACGACCAATCGAGTGGTGCAGGGATGACATATTTTTGTAGGCCGACCCGGAAGTAAGCTGCGCATGGGTTCCCTCAACAAAAGCCTATGATTTCTCTATAGGCTTTTGGAATATTGTAAAAAACAAGATCTGTGAAAAACGAACCTGTAAATGCACGTTTTGTTCAGCCGGATAATTTCCACATGTCAACCCTGCTTTTAAAAATGTCAAATCACAAATCTAATTGATAGATTTATGATCGCACCACTCTATTGAGGCCTCCATTTTCATCCAGACAAGTCCAAAGTCCCTAAGGTGTATGACATCAACGAGGATCTATAGTGTTGGCAAAAAACCAACGTTCTAGAAACTTGCGAATGGTGAATCGACCATCCAGACCTGTGCAAATGCGTTTCTGCTCCAAAATCAAATAATTGTAATTTGGACAAGACCAATGGATTTCTATGCCCCCAAAACATACATTTAGACAAACAATTAGGAGGAGTTAGGGTATTTAAAAACTCGAAGATTACATGCCCAGAACAAATGATATCTTCACTTCTAAAAGTGGTAAATGAATAATCTTTTTTCTCAAAGGAAGGATACACCTGTGAGTTGGATGTAGAGAAGTCAGAATCAATATAGATGTTTTTATTTTAAAGTAAATTCAGATTGAACATAGTAAAAAAATGTAAATTATAGTTTGCGTCTAAAAAGAAAAAACATTACTTATAGTGAAAACCACCCTTGAATGATGGGATAGTAGACAAGAATCTTTAGGAATCCAAACTATAACATATAATAAGAACCCTGTATCAAGATTGATGCAAAACAAGTGAAATTTGACCTTTTTAGAGAGATTTAGAAAAAAACCCACTTCTGGGGTCATTTGGGTGCATCGGTCGATTTTAACCGTTAGAGCCAATAGAATCGAGGGGAAGTTCCTCAATCCGTTTAAACATTACTGTAGTGGAGAGTTAGAGATAACTCAGTGTTGGCACTAGTTTTGTGTCGATCACTAGGTTCACCCAGGTGTGTCGGCCAGAACACCACTTCAGGCCAAAGGTCCAGAATAGAGGAAATGAGGAGCTACGATGAGGTTTGACTTCTTTACTTATTTAGGCAGACATACAGATATTGGTCTGTGTGTGGTTTTTCCTACAAGGGAAATAAACAAAATACAATCAATATAAGATAACTTATGCATACATAAATAATATACATAGTAATGCCAAACCCTGTAGAAATAATAATCTAGACAAGCTATAAAACAACATGTCTCCCTTCTCTTATAATCATAAAGACATTAACATATAATGTCAAACACTCTTTACCAGGCACACACAGAGAGTCAAAGTTAAGCTACCACTAACGAATAACGTTCCACTTCCGGTTGGCGGAAAGCGGCAGCAGATGCTCTTATTGTGAAACGCTACAGACATGCTACTTCCGGTAGCCGAGTAGCGGAGCGATAAATTAACTGTAAACACATTAGTGATGGGAATTCCGATTCCCTTCGGGGACACGAATCTTTTGATTCAGTTCACTAGAAATATTCGTTCACTGATTCGTTCACCGGTTCGCGAACGACTTCTGGTGATTTGCACGTTCGCGAACGATTCGTCTTTGTACTTAATTCGTTCAGTGAGTCTTCACTACTGCCGAAGTCCGTACAAGAAGTTTGCTGGCGTAACATGTATGATAATAAAACACATTTTACACCTCACCTTGTTGCCCCATGAATTATGCTCTGGGAATAGGCTACATATTATTTAAGAAATATAATTGGCCATTGTTAAATCTCTCATAAATGTGTGCCTGACTATACGATGTATTACAGCAGGCTAGCACGTTATACTTTCAAACCCATGCACGTACTATGTGGCCTAACTTAAATCCCAAAGCATTAAACTCCATTTGGCCGAGTTCAAAGTGAATAAAAAAAGATATCCTCTACATCGGTGACGATTTATTCATATTCTATAGTATGTACCCATCTATGTTTACCTTTAGCTAGCGGCTAAGCTAGCTGGACGCTACGGAGCCCAGCTATCCGCCCTCTGAAGCTTTTAGGGCCGACAGGGAGAGGAGAATGTCCGCTAACGCTGTGTGTGTGTGTTTCACAATAGCGGGACGCTATGGAGCTCAGGTATCCGCCATCTGAAGCTTTTAGGGCCGACAGGGGGAGGAGAATACAACGATGTGTGTATTTATCGCTAAGCTAGCGGCTAAGCTAGCTGGACGCTACGGAGCCCAGCTATCCGCCCTCTGAAGCTTTTAGGTCCGACAGGGATAGGAGAATATCCCGCTAACGCTGTGTGTGTGTATTTCACATTAGCGGGACCCTTGGAGCTCAGGTATCCACCATCTGAAGCTTTTAGGGCCGACAGGGGGAGGAGAATACAACGCTGTGTGTATTTATCGCTAAGCTATCGGCTAAGCTAGCTGGACGCTACGGTTCCGGTATCCGTCCTCTTTATTGCGGACAGGTTGAGGAGGATGTCCCGCTCCTGTGTGTGTGTGTGTGTGTGTGTGTGTGTGTGTGTGTGTGTGTGTGTGTGTGTGTGTGTGTGTGTGTGTGTGTGTGTGTGTGTGTGTCGGAGCTCAGGTGAGAGGGCTCTGATTACAGTACACTGTAGGAAACAGTTCTGAACTGTTTCCGCCAGTTCTTTAAGTTCGTCGTTCGCGAACAGCTTCTCTTTAGCTTTTGGCGGAAGGCGGCGACTCAAACAAACGAATCGTTTTGTGGGAGGAATCAGTTCATCTCGTTCACTTCAAAGATTCGTTCAAAAAGAACGAATCGTTCGCGAACGACCCATCACTAAAACACATAATATCTCACACAATATTTAACGCCACATAAACATTTAACCACATAAACTACATTCTATTACATTAAAAATAGATCTGTGCCACTCAACACGGTGTATATACCCCTAACTTTGAGACAGGAGTGCCGACTCACTAGACGAGTGACTTCATGAGCAGCCATAATAAACATGCACGCAGCATGCATCGATCACATGAGCACGGAGACTCTGCATTAAGCCACATCGGCACAGAAGTTATCACAATAATAATGAAGTGTAGAACAACATAACAGGCACCACTGTGCATAGCCGCGGGAAGTAGGGGTGCTGGGGGTGCTGCAGCATCCCCTGTTGGCGAGTGGTGTACATTTGAAAAACTGAGTGACCACCTAAATAAAAATGATTAAACTAGGGATGCACGATATTAGTTTTTTGAAACCGATACCGATAACTTCCTGCTTCTCAAGACCGATACCGATAACAATATAATATATATATATATATATATTAAATGTACCTGTAGTTTTTGCACACCTGGTGGTAAAAAAAAGACTAGTAAATGACATGAGCATTACTACTATGAACAAAACAAAGCCAAGAACAGTTTTGACTCTTCAAAGTGACCATATTTATTTTAATAAATATAATTGAGTATTTTTTTGAGTATTGCCTTTTTCAAAAGCCTCGTCGATAGGTAAAAGCCCCGGTGCCTTTGCAGCTGACTTTGGATTTGCCGCTAGTTTAGCAGCGCAGGCGTCTTCGTACGCTTTTAACACACCATCGTAGCGATGGCGATGTTTCAGGTGACTAATCAGGTTGGAAGTATTATAGCTCGTTGCCTTTTTCCCTCCTCGTGGAACTTCTGCATTGCATTTGTTAATACAAATAGCAAGCGAACTATCTAACTCTGAAACTTTGAAATAGTCCCATACTACCGACGACATGTTTGTTTACTGTCCTGGCTTCACGGCCGCACACCATTTACGTCACAGCCAGGCATGAGTTAGGGAGCGCTGGATTTGTGAAAAACTCCCCTCTTCCTAAACCACTAATACCACAGTACTGGCAAAACGGGAAGAGCCGAGTGAAAAACAAGCGCCCCTCATCCCAATCCACCCACACCGCAGGATTTTTTTCTTTTTTTATACCCAAAAAATATATTGTATATTATCGGGGCTATTAATACTTTTATCGGGTTTATCGGGATGACGTCATAATTCCTAATATCGGACCGATAATTATCGGCCCGATAATTATCGTGCACCACTAGATTAAACTGCATAAAATAGTTATGATTTTATTTAAAATAAAATTAGCTGTATACAGTAGCATATAGATATATTTGTATCAGTCAGGTGGCTTGAATTTATTTTCCAAATAAATAAAATCCGAGTCATCTAGGTCGTGGGAGAGTGACGTAATTGACGCGACACACACACTGCAGAGTGACAACTTTCTTGAATGGCGCAAAAAAGGATTTTGGATTTTTTTCTCCAACAAACAACGCAATAAAAAGAGTGGACCACCAGCTACTCCTCAGCCCACCACCTCTACAACTAGAGTAATATGACACAGAAGAGACTGACACATCTGACTTTGATGCATGTCCATAGTAACATTTTGGACAATGTGGATAATAATGCATTACATTTTTATTAGAGCGCTTTTCCCGGTGCTCAAAGCGCTTTACATATTACACATGTAACAGTCATTACAGTCATTATCTGCTCTAATGAGGGTCTTCATTAGTGCCACCCCAGGCTACATTTGGAGTTTTGTGAAGCCCCAACACAAGGTAAGACGATTTTTCCTTTAATGCTGCTGCCGCTGTGCAGTGTTTTGCCTTGTCAATCAGTTAAAATTGAATTCATAGTTTTATTAATATTGTAAATAATATTTTCTGACTATTTGTAATGTTATGTAGGTTTGTAAGACCCATAGTTAGCATGTGGGCATGTGCAGCTGTTAAGTGATGTAGGTCTATAATGGTTTATTAAGCCTAACAGTTAAGGCGAGACACACCAGGTGAATAGGGTAATTTCTCCAGTTAATTACCTACAATAAGGCAATTGTTTCTTGTATTACAAGTTTTCTGAATATGCAAATGACCCATTATCTCATTAAATTTGCGCATATTTTAACACATTTCAGGAACCGAAATCTGAACTTTGGATAAAGCCAGGTTCAAAATTCTCGTTTAATTTTGTAGTCATATTAGTATCTAAGGCTTTTACAGAAAGGATTTTGGATATTTCTTTTTATCACTCCATAAATCAGAAAATACTGTCAACAGCCCTAAAATATCAATCTTCGCCATGTTTCTAGGTATAAAATCTTATATAATTCAGGCTATGAATGATATATGAACAAACCCTTCTGTAAAAGCCTTCATAATATTGATAGGAATATAACTGGAAGGTTTGGTGTATGTAAGTGCAACTGAAGTGGACATTTCGAACTCAGAGTAGGAGAAAAACAACCGCACTCCGTGAAGGTATTTCATGTTCGGGGTCATTTGTTTTTTGTATAATCTTGCTTCGTGCAAGTGACAATAGTTGTTTTCTTCTCTGTGAACGTTTTTTTTCGCCGTTCTTTTGCCATTTTGAGATTTCAATTTCTAGCGGAAAGCTAACCAGGAAGTGTTTTAGCACACCACGTGACACATCTGAACGAATCACGTTGTCAGAAGTTGACACCAGCCAATGAGATTTCGTTTCTTGGTTTAAGACCCTTTTGTACTTTCACAATTGGTTGCTGATAAAAAGGAAATGACCATATTTGGATCCGATGAGATCGTGCAGGAGAGACGGAGCTTTCCAACGATATCTCTGATGACATGGTGCACACAGCGGTCGCGGTACTTTATGTTACGTTAGAATGCTAACTTTTGGTGAATTTAGGAGAAATATACAGACGCAAATAGACAAACTTTAGTAAAATAAACACTTAAATGTGTATTTTGTACGTTTTCCTTCCAAAAGCCTGAAAGAAAACATGTTATGGAAAAAAAATAGCACAACATCTCAAAATTGACCAGTGCATGAAAAACGATGTTTTTGCCTGCCGTGTCTCGCCTTTAACAAACAATTTATGCGGCTCGTATCGCTGACAGCCGGCCTGGCACCGCCTTTTTTTTTTTTTTTTTAAGCGGCTCCCTCCCCACTTTTGGCAGCACCCCCTGAGTAAAATGACTTCCCGCGGCTATGCCACTGTGGACAAACACTCACGTTCATTTACGCACACAATACGAAACTTAAGACGGCCTAACTTCCCTCCAACTACTGACGCACATTACCCTCTGATGTGTGACGTCATCCAAACCACGTGGGTTAGCCCCTCCCCACTATGAAGGCACAACTTAACAGGTATCAACTCTGTATAATAAATTAATATATATATATATATCAATAACTATAACTTTGGGGCCTTTTCTACAGCCGCCCCCAAATGTATATAATACATTTGCTCATCAATAAAGGTAACAAAGTCCTGAGGCTTGGATGTGATGGCAGGAGTAGAACTGTCCTCATCTTCTCCAGATGGAAGTGCAGGGAGGACCACCAGTCTGGCAACTGGTCGGGTGTAGACTCTCTCCTTGACCTTCATGTCGGCAAACCTTATATGTCCGTCGCTGCTTGGATGCGTCTTGACAACTGTCCCTATGGGCCATAGGGCTCTTGGAAGATGCGGATCAGCGATCATCACCACGGCGTCCTCTTTGATGTCGGCAGGTGTAGCTTGCCACTTCTGACGAGCTTGAGGACTCGGCAAGTAGAGCCTCATGAATCGAGCCCAGAAGTGGTCAGCAAGAACTTGGGAGTGTTTCCAACGGCGGCGACTTATGAGCTCGCTCTCCAGATAGACTACCTGGGGTAGTGAACCATCTGGCCGCCCCATCAGAAGAACATTAGGAGTCACTGGATCTGGGTCGCTGGCATCTGAAGACACATAACCCAAGGGCTTACTGTTAGGGATCAGAAGCTTAGTCATCCAATGACCTGGGTCTAGGATGATAGGGTGAAGAGCTGTCAGTTCCAGGTCTTCTGCCCGACGTAGTCTTCCTCCAACATGGATGAGTTCTCCACTCTCATCTAACTCCGGAGACAGAGTGAGGAGTCGACTGCTTCGAAGAACTGGCTTACCAGCTTTCAGTAGGCTGCACTCTTGTGGGAAGCTATACCTCTGAACCCTCTGGAGGATCAACCGCTCAGCTTGACGGACGTCTTCAGCAGTAGGGGGGTCGTTGGATTTGGCCGCCCCATGCAGCTCTTGAGGTAGCAGCGGGTCATCCCATCCACGATGTTTATCCCATAGGTGCCTGACGAGTATTTTTGCCCTGGATGTGTAGGGTAAGATGAACCCTAGGGGGTCGTACTGACTTGCCAGCACTTTGTAGATGTTGCCCATCGTGATTTCACCATAATCCACGGGACGATGCTTGTAGGCCAGGATATCCTTTTGGAAGAGCCAGCTCAGTCCTAGAGTGGATTCTGGGACATCTGTCTTGTTTTGAGCCAGCCATAGCTCAACACTGGTAGAGCGACTCTCTTCTGGTAGGTGACTGATGACCTCTGGTTGATTGCTGGCCCATTGACGCAGCTCGAAGCCTGCAGATGCTAGGATGGCTCGTAACTTGTCGACCAGGTGCCTCGCCTCAGCAATGGTGTGGACGCTCTGTAGGCAGTTGTCTACATAAAAGCACTTCTCGACTGAGCTCCTCACCTCTTCATCTGGCTGACTATGGTCGATGACGTGGTGCTGAAGGGCAAACGTAGCACAGCAGGGGCTACACGTCATTCCAAAAGGTAACACTTTCCACTCGTACACCGCAGGAGGATCTTGACTGCTGTCTCGCCAAACAAATCTGAGCAGGTCTCGATCTTCTGGGAGGAGTCGAACCTGGTGGAACATGCCCTTGATATCTCCACTGATTGCTACTGCATGCTCTCGGAAGCGTAGCAGGACTCCCAGGAGAGATGCTCCTAAGGTCGGCCCAGGCAACAGATAGTCATTGAGATTTTGCCCTCGATAATGAAATGAGCAGTTGAACACCAGTCTGTTCTTGCCATTATGGCTTACCATGTGGTGAGGAATGTACCACGACTCACGACCTTCCTCTACTGGTACTTCAGGGTCACACTTGATGACAGAGCCTGCCTTGATCAGCTTTTCCATCTCCACTTTGTAGGCTTCAGCCTGCATAGGGTTCTTGGCCAATCTCCTTTCTATATTCCGTAGACTGTGCATGACAGCTTCTTTAGTAGCTTGAAGGAGTGGCATGTCTTTCCGGCGTAACAGTGGGGTGGCATAACGGAGTATGTCGTTAACCTGTACTCTGATGGTTTTGGTCTCCAGGGTACCGATGGCCTCTTGGTCCTCCAATGTGTGACTAGTTTCTCGCTTCTGAAAGGAAGATTGTCGACCTGCCACAACATCTCGACATGCTTCGTCAGCTCACTCACTTGTGGTGATACTGATGTGAAAAGACACTCCTGTGGTTGTGCGAGATGATAGACAACACTGGCTGGGCCTTGCAGCGTCCAGCCTAGCCTTGTGTGAATGGCAGCCGGTCCCCCTTTTGGGCCCAACCTGAATGGGTCAATGGGGG
This sequence comes from Pogonophryne albipinna, assembly GCA_028583405.1. NCBI lineage: Eukaryota > Metazoa > Chordata > Actinopteri > Perciformes > Artedidraconidae > Pogonophryne > Pogonophryne albipinna. The sequence continues at coordinate 17,622,011 of CM053263.1, read as the reverse complement.
TGACGAGATGTGGGTGGTCACTTCCAAGGAGAAGCAGAGGCTTCACATTTGTGAGGGTCCGGATGGGAAGGCCAATGAGGTGCTTATACTTCTCCCGGAGTTGCTCCATAGGGTAGGCATGATCTGCTAGTCCAATGTGAGCAGTGGTGAAAGCACCTGTAATCTTGAACCTGGTCTTCGGTTTAGCAGGAGAGGAAATGGAGAAGGAGACTGATGCACCTCGAAGGGTCTGCACATCCTGTCTGATTGTGCGTAGTGGCAAGTCCTCTGGGGTCCCTTGCACACCTAACTTCTCTACAGCCTCTGGCAGCAGCATAGTTCTCTCTGAACCGTCATCCAGTATGGCATAGGTGTTGATGAATCGATCCTTATAATGGATACGAACTTTGACGACTTTCAGAAGGACTTGACTGCCTTCAGCGGGTCTGTCCAGGTACAGTACCTCAGTCGTGGCCCTCATGTCATGGTTCTGCGAGGTTGGTGCTGAGTCTGTCTCCTTAGGTGGCCTCAAGTTCACATCATGCAGCACCTGGAGATGTTTCCCTTGGCAGAGGCCACATGTCTTCTTTAAGTTGCACTGCGCTGCCTGGTGCGGCCGTGCACAGCGCCAACACCTCTTATTGGTTCTTATCCATGCTGTCAGCTGTTCTTTGTTCAGCTTGGTTACTGCTGTACACTGACTGAGGTAGTGGTCCTCATTATTACAGTACGGACAGTATGGCTTACTCTTGTTCCCTTTGAAGGAGTTACCTGGAACTTGAGAGTCTGGTTTCTTCCAAGTGTCCTTGGCACCATGGAGCACAGTGGTGTGGTGCTTGCCCTGCCGTCCCTCAGGTCTGGATGATGACTCCCACGATCCCTTCACAGCTAACTGTCCTTCGGAGTCCTGGCACCAGGACTCATATTTCAGCCACTCTGCAAGATCTATAAGGTTGTGAGTTCTTGAGCCCTGACGGAACATGCAGCGGCGGAAATCTGCTCTCTGTTCAGGCGGCAGCTTACTCAGCAGACGAGCAACATGTGAACCACACTGTAGCTCCACTTCTCCCTCAGACCCTATGGTTCTCAGCATTCCCACTAATGACTGGATCTGAAGAGCAAACTTCTCGAAGGCAGCAACGTCTCCCCGCTTAACGTCCGGTGAGTCCATCACAGCAGCAATACGCTTCAGCGCTATCTGATGTGGTTGGCCAAACTAATCGTTCAGGGCAGCCATAGTGTCTGAGAAGGGCGTTGGAGAGTTGAGGTAAGCATCTGATATTAACCTGGCTTCTTCTAGCTGCAGGTGATCCACCAACACCTGATACTTGAACAGCTCTGTTGCACTGAGCGGTAGGAGGTTCTCCAAGGAGATCTTGAGCCGTGCAAACTCACTTGGGTCTCGACTTGAGAAGTTGCGGATTGTTGGGCGTGGTCCATGGTAACCTGGCTCTGATATGAGGGCAGGTCTGGAGGGCAGTGGCTGTGTCCATGACCTATGTGGATGAGGCTGCGGTGGGGGAACTGGGTTACTGCTATGCTCACTCCTGTGACCACCATAAACTTGGTACTTGGGCTCATTTGGAGCCAAACTGGGTGGTCGCGGTGATGGCTGAGCAGACTGGTACCAGGGAGTTGAATAATCAGCGTAGTTCTCCCTTGACCGCGTAACAGGAAGGGCACCATATGCTGAGTGCTGTACATGTTGCTGACCCATAGACGGCTGAGTCACGAACTACTTTTTCCTTCGGTGGAAGCTCATCTGGTCTCCCGTTGGGGTGATGAGGCGTTATATAGTCGCCAGGCAGTAACTCTCCACTTACTGGGTCAGGCCATGGTGGTCGTGCAGGCCAATCATCCTCATCCTCACTATTGGGTTCGCCTACAAACGGTGCCGGTGGCTGCATCACCGTTAACTCTGGCTTGTTGCCATGTAGTGATGGGGTCTGAAGGTTACGGACAGTATCCACCAACTGTCTCATGTCTGCTCTCAATGCTTTGAGCTCATCTATATCTGATGACATACGTCGCTGTGTCTGCTGAAGTAGAAACCTTTCTTGACGAATATTCTCCAGCTCTACTCTGTCATCCTCACGCGGAGGTCTGTAGTGCAGTGATGTAGGCAGGTGAGTAGAGTATTCTCGAAACCGATCCCTCGGCTCTCTCTCTGGAAACAGCTGCTGGCTGCCAGCCCCATAGCTAAAGTCCATCTCCTGGAAATTAGCATCACGCCTGTTGAGGTGCCTTGGTGGGGGAGAGTCATTGGGGGAGGTGAGGGGGGTCATCCTGGCCTTACCCTCCAGATGAGAAGTCTCTTCTTCCTGTCGGTATCTCTGACTAATGTATCCTAGATGATCCACATCATAGTCTGCATATCGCGTTGGAAGGCGGGTTTGCCTTCTAGGGCGTGCACCATAGGCCTCATACCCTGGTAATGGTTCCATCTCTGACGTAAACCTTGTGAATTCCGGCTCGAAGGACCATCAATGTAGTGGAGAGTTAGAGATAACTCAGTGTTGGCACTAGTTTTGTGTCGATCACTAGGTTCACCCAGGTGTGTCGGCCAGAACACCACTTCAGGCCAAAGGTCCAGAATAGAGGAAATGAGGAGCTACGATGAGGTTTGACTTCTTTACTTATTTAGGCAGACATACAGATATTGGTCTGTGTGTGGTTTTTCCTACAAGGGAAATAAACAAAATACAATCAATATAAGATAACTTATGCATACATAAATAATATACATAGTAATGCCAAACCCTGTAGAAATAATAATCTAGACAAGCTATAAAACAACATTAACATATAATGTCAAACACTCTTAACCAGGCACACACAGAGAGTCAAAGTTAAGCCACTAATGAATAACGTTCCACTTCCGGTTGGCGGAAAGCGGCAGCAGATGCTCTTATTGTGAAACGCTACAGACATGCTACTTCCGGTAGCCGAGTAGCGGAGCGATAAATGAACTGTAAACACATAATATCTCACATTTAACGCCACATAAACATTTATCCACATAAACTACATCCTATTACATTAATAATAGATCTGTGCCACTCAACACGGTGTATATACCCCTAACTTTGAGACAGGAGTGCCGACTCACTAGACGAGTGACTTCATGAGCAGCCATAATAAACATGCACGCAGCATGCACCGATCACATGAGCACGGAGACTCTGCATTAAGCCACATCGGCACAGAAGTTATCACAATAATAATAAAGTGTAGAACAACATAACAGGCAGCACTGTGGACAAACACTCACGTTCATTTACGCACACAATACGAAACTTAAGACGGCCTAACTTTCCTGCAACGACTGACGCACATTACCCTCTGATGTGTGACATCATCCAAACCACGTGGGTTAGCCCCTCCCCACTATGAAGGCACAATTGAACAGGTATCAACTCTGTATAATAAATTAATATATATATATATATCAATAACTATAACTTTGGGGCCTTTTCTACAATTACCATTGGTGAGTTAGAATGATATGCATGCGCTAAAGCCCAAAACCGAAGCTCCGTTACACTCTATATGAAAAATACGTTTATTGCCATTAATGTTATGATGGATTATCAGTAATCATTTCAAAGTGACACAGACACATTGGATTAACCTTCAGCAGCGTTTATATGCGTTTTAATGCCTTTGAACACAACTTTGATCGGAAAACAGCAAAGGTAAGACGTATTTGCCGTTTTGGCCCCGTAAAGTGAAGTTGTGTGTTGTCTTTCCTGGCTTTCGCTGCCGTGATTTTGGTCGCACAGTGATGATACTTATACCATTGGAATCTGTGGAATCTCAGCTTTCATATGATATATAGTCTGTGCAGATAGCATGAAGTATAAAATATCGCTACCGTGAGTTATGTGCTAAGTGCGTTAGCACTCTTTCGCTTAGTGCTGATTCAGACGCTTGGTGTTAGACTTGTGTTTTGTTTAGGTAAAAATTGTTCATATCGTCAGTTAGCTAAGTTTCTTCCCGTTAAGTGGGTATGACACATTAATAGGTTGTTAAATGTTAAGAAGCCCTGAGACACAGTTTCGTGAATATTGTTGTGTTTCGGGGTTAGGGTTTAAGGGATTTTTTTCGGCCATCTTGGACGCCATCTTGAAAATTAGACCTTTGTAGTGGGCAGATTCTGGGAGACTTTTAGTATGTTATTAAGTACACCTGATTCTAAAATAATCCATTGAAAAACCTTTTGTGCAGCTGACTAATATCTGAGACCTATAATATTTTGATGAAAAAAGATTATAATAGGGGACCTTTAAGGCCATGTCCCCTAATAATTATCTATATAACTGTACTCATGTTAGTTTGTTGTTTCTGCACCTGAGTTTTTGTAGAAGTGCCTGCCTCACTCTGAATGTATGTTTGTGTTGCAGGAGGGACGGTGAGCGTGGTAATGGATATCCACTCCTGGCTGGCTGTGATTATCTCTGCTGCTGTGGCCGTACTCTACACTCTGATGGGAGGACTCTACTCCGTGGCCTACACTGATGTCATCCAGCTTTCCTTCATTATCATCGGCTTGGTACAAACATTACATTTTTACCGCAGTGTAGGCGGCCCAATGTTGGTTCCCAGAGGATGATTCATACTAACTTAGCTAGGCTTACACTTTTTCCTCAAGCTCCTCCATCAGGTTAATATCTGAGGTGATAGGTCTTGCAAAATGTTGAATTGCCTGCCATAGAATTTGGTGTTAATTTGTCCTCTGTTTAAAGCTAATATGAAATTGTAAGCATTTAAATACAATTAACTAAAATGGGAAACATGGGAAACTTTAAAGCTGCTAAACATCAGCATGTAAGTGTGTCAAAGTACAATGGGATAACTTTGCCAGACTTAGTGTACTGATCAGTCTGATTAGACATTAAGCAGAGCAATTAACTAAAACTGAAATTGCACTGCTAACCTAAACAATATTAAGGGTAAATTGGACAGGTAGGACCCAATTGCAGGACAGACAATGGCTTGAACTGGAAATACCTTTATTATAAGAACTCACTCCCCTGTAAACGCAAAGGCAAAAACAACTAACAAACTTCTCTCCCTTGGGAAAGACTCAAGAATCCCACCACCACCACCACCACCAACAGAAAACCAGAATTTAAATACATGCAGAATCAGTAATCAGACAGGAGGGAAAACACACAGACAGGAAGCAGACACAGACAAAAGATGGGGGGTGAACACCTTTCAAAACAAAACAGGAAAACAGACAGATCGTGACATAAATATTCAGTTGGTTTTTTTCTTTGGCTATATATGTAACAGAGAATAATTTCCAATGCCATTTCTTTCCAATATCCTGCAGCCCTAGTGGCTAGTAAGGTAAGGTAAGGTTATATATAAGGCACATTTTCAGACACAGAGGCAATTAAAAGTGCTTTACATCAAAATTAACACATAATAAATAGTAGTAATAGACAAAAGAAAGGAACACAATGGAATAACATATTCAGAAAAACCATGCATAAAAGAGATACAGAATAGTTTAACAACAACATTGTAAAAACAGTAGGTTCTAAAACAAGTTAAAAGACTTCTGGGTAAGCAGCTGAAAAAGGAAATGTTTTTGGCCTCGATTTAAAAGAACTCTAGCGTTGGTGAAGACCTCAGGGTTTCTGGGAGTTTGTTGCATTTGTGGGGAGCATAAAAACTAAAAGCAGCTTCGGCGTGTTTGGTTCTGAGCCCCCGATGATCTCAGAGCTCTGGTGTAATCTCTGTCAATGTAAGTATGATTTTTCATCCATATGCCGAACTAATAGTGTCTCCCTCATTTTTATAGTGGCTCTGTGTGCCTTTTATCCTGGCTAGCCCCTCCTCTGCTAACTTCACTGTGGCTGCAGTCACTAAGCTGCACCAGGAGCCATGGATCGGCCGGCTGGAGCTGGAGGATGCAGGTCGCTGGGTGGAGCACATACTGCTGCTGGTACAGACACCTAAAACAACCATCAAGACTAGAAATGCATTTCACCTAAAATCTCTTATGTAGTGAATATGCAGTATTAATTAAGACTGGAGTTCCTTTATTGGTCCCACATCAAAAGTGGCACAGCAGGTAAGAAAGGCATGCAATAATACAAGTAACCCACTGCTCCTAACACTAGGATGGGTCAAATGCAGAGAAACCGTTTTGTTACTAGTACCTGTACTATGTAATGACAATAAAAAAATTTTTTTAAAAAGGACACCCGACAGGCTGATCAGCATAAAAGGGTGTTCTTTTACCCATAATGACCAAGTCGCACATTATCCCGCTTGTAAGGCCACATTCTCAACAAAGTAACGACATGACTCCCAATATTAATTTAAATGCTTTTATTGAATTAGAAAATGTTTTTATTGTTTTAAAAAATAGTATTATTGATTTAAAAAATAGTTTTATTGATTTAAAAAATAGTTTTATTGATTTAAAATGACATGTATCTGCTAAGAAAAATAGTCCGTTGTTACCGTTTGAACTACGTAGCAACGGCAGGAACTGCTTTCGATAGCGTTTTGCTTTTTGATTACAGATTTGAAAACATCGTTGCTTGCTTTAAAAGTAGCACAATTCATTATGTCAAACCTTGGAAAGTATCTAGATACCCCTGCCCTAATGCCAAAGTAACTGGCAACTGAATATGTTTTGCCGTTAAAGTAAAAAGGGCCGCAGCTCCGTGTTGAGGGTTTCTGCCCCGTTACTTCTCTGCTGTTTTCTTGTCCCTCTTGTCTTTTTATTTTCTTCGCTGGGGACTCATCAGCCACTAACCATTCATCCAAATGACTGTGCTCTCCAAATATATTAAAATGAATATTAAAATCCTCCATGTTGTTTAACTGTGTTAAATCGACCGGACTTCTTTCTGCAGATGTGAGCGTCCTTAACAACGGTCAATAAATCCTTGACAGCGGTCTGTACTATGGATTAACAACGTGTCACGTGTTCTGAATTGACAAATCAGAATCGAGTATTCAACTAAGCCATGTAGTAAAAAGACATAAATGACATAAATAACATATTAAAGTATTGAGACCATATAAAAATGGTTTTACATAAAAATAAATTATAAAAATAAATTATTGCACCATACAATTGCAACAAGCAATAAGCCACATTATCTAAGTGTTTCACGTACAACCACTTTTGAGTTAAACATGTATTATATATATATTATATACGTAGAAAGAACAGTGGTTAACAGCATTAACTTGGTTTTCTATCCAAAGGCCATCGGAGGGATCTGCTACCAGGCTTTCTACCAGAGGGTTCTGTCCACAGCCACTGATGCCCAGGCGAAGATCACCTGCTACGTTGCTGCTGTATTTTGCCCAATTCTTGGCATCCCTTCAATCCTCATAGGAGCAGTGGCTGCATCTACCAGTACCCACATTTAACCTTTCTCCTTTTCTATTCGCTATATCACATCATATAAAACCTTGCTACCAGCAGGGGAAGAAGAAGTCAAAGATTCAAAGGTTTTATTGTCATATGCACATAAGCTAGGGCTGCACGATATAGAAAAAAACGGACATTGCGATATTTTTTACACCTGCGATATATATTGCGATATGAAAAAATACAGGAATTTAAGAAAATAAAAAATGTTGTCCGCAAACCATCCTTTCTTGAACTTTAATGCTATACAATTGGTATTTTTCTAACTATATTTAACCGGATGAAGGATTTTAGTCACGGACGTCTGGATATTAAGTTATCAGAGCAACAAGCTGAGCTAGCTCGGTTAGCAGCGCCGAACTGGAGAAACACATGAAACGACTTTATTCAGTGTTTTTACCTTTAATCACCGGGTCCGGTTGCTTTGGAGATTTGGTTGTGATTGGTGGTTTGCTGTGCATGCAGAGCCGGCATGTCACTCACTCAAGTACCCCTGACATGAGAGCCGCGCAACTTATCCTTTTGTAGCAAGCAGCAAAATAATTGTAACATGACGTGTTTGAGTTAATTTGCCTACTTAATATCGCACGTCCTAAAAAAAAAAAATTATTAAAAAATCGCACGTCCTGCGATGTGAATATCGCGCATGCGCATATCGCGATTATCGTCACGACACGATATATCGTGCAGCCTTAACATAAGCTACAGTGTAGAAATGGCAATTAAATCCTTCTGACCTGAGCTCCTCCAACAATGCAACATATGTAATAAAAAAGAAAAGTAGTGCAAAAAGTCTATATACATGTAAATAGAATATGAAATTAAATAACGTAAATTAAGACAAAATTAAATATGGTTTATTGGGGTTGGTGATGCTCTACTTGAGTAAACGTACCAATGCATTATTGTCAACATTCTTCATTACAAGTAAAAGTCCTGCATTCAAAATCTTACTTAAGTAAAAGTACTATCAGCTAAATGTACTTAAAGCTTATACAAATATTTAGATAAAATTACTCATTTGTGATTTCCACTAGATTAATTTTTAGAGATACACAAAGAGAAGATTAAAATTACATGATTTGTCTTTTAAATGTAATGGAGTAGAAGTATCAGCATGGGTACTTGTGGGTTATCTGTAGGGATGGGTACCGAGCCCCGGTATTAAACGGGCCCCGGGGCTGAATTATTAAAGACCGTGGTACCGTTAAGCTCCGACGTTATCGGTCTTTTTATCGCTACGGGAGACGTCTAAAATTGGCTCCAGTGATTGCATTGATTACAGTAACTCAGGGCACCTGGGTCTGGTGTCCTGCAGCTATTTAAAGCCTCTCTGCTCCTTTTTATTAAAGAAATTACGTTCTTTAATAAACATATTTTTCTATGTTGTTGTGTCTCCTTTTTGTTGTGGCCTTTTGAGCCAGGTCGCAACAATATGTCATGTATTATTGCTACACAAACATTATATTGCAGTCTTAGTGTCGCCAACTCCGTTTCTAATGCGCAAAAAGACTGCAAAAGGTCAGAGGAAGGTTAGGGTTGAATTAAAAAGTGGCGACAGGTAACCCACAAGTACCGTGGCATCAAATGGAAATACTTGCAAGGGTGGTTCTAGGGTTTATTACGATTTATTGGAACTAAATCAAATCAGAGACCCGGATGTACAGTGGAGATTAAACTGTTCATTACCTTATAAAAAAGCAAATACTGTTTATGTTTTTTTTATTAAATTGTCACTTAAAGTTACTAAAACAAATACTCTAAGTGAAAAAAACGACTGAAACAAAGAACTGTAACTTAAATGTACTAAAACAAATACCAATTACTGTATGTTGTGTTTATTTTACACAATTACTTTATACTGTCTTTGTCTTTTTAATCCGCTTTTATTGTGTGAAATAACTGGCCTCAGCCTGGCGCCCCCAGTGACATTGGTCAAGAACCGCCACTGAATACTTGAGTAAATGTACTTCCACCTCTGCTTGCAACTCATGTTTCTGTTGTGATTACATGTGCTTAATTTCTGGCAGACTGGAACCAGACCAGCTACGGTTCCCCCAGCCCGTATGAAGAGGGCAAAGCTGGCATGATCCTCCCCATCGCCCTCCAGCATCTCTGCCCTTTCTACGTCTCTCTGCTCGGTATGGGAGCTCTGGCTGCTGCCGTGATGTCGTCCGTCGACTCGGCTCTTCTGTCTGCCGCCTCCCAACTGGGCCGAAACATCTTCAAGAACATCCTCTACAGAGGGGTAACTTTTTATATGATATGGCCTACTGTGGCATCTTTAAGTCACTGAATAATGTGTCATTGAAATGAAAGACTTAGAGTTTAAGCCATGCTCTGTGAGGGTGCATCTGCACCGCAAGGCTTTGAGCATAATTATAAATGGATGCTGACACGCTAACAAGGCAAACATTCTGTAAAGCAGGTATTATGTATACCACAGTGGCGAACCGTCAGGGCCTTCAAGGTATTCAGAGAATGGAACACTCAGATAAAACAAACAAAAAAATCAATTTAATTATATAAATAAAATGTAATCAAATGTATATAAAATGAATAAATGAGAATGGTATCCGTGTTGTTGATCTGTAATATCACAGTGTTACGTTGATTTGTTTGTCCTTCTCGGACCATGCACTACACATTTCAGTGGTTTTGTGTTCGAAAAGAAAGCAACCAATCAGATCTTGTTCTGGGTCTCTGGGTAGAATATCCTTCAACAAGGTATTCTACATCCTTGATCGAATGACCAGGGGCCTCATTTATAACGCCGTGCGGAGGATTCACGTGGGAAGGTTGCTTACGTAGTAGAAATCCAAAAAATAGGTACAGAAATGTTCCGACATTTTCCGATTCACCAAACATTGCGTACAGCACTTCCTACGCCGGTTTCTCTTTATAAATCACAACCGACTCGAAATGCGGTGCAGCTTTTGCGGGCTTCACGTAACGCCCATCTTTGCCTATAAATAGCCAAAGAAACGCCCATTCATTCATTTTGACTGACTTTATGAAGAAGATCAGGAAATGACGACAGAACAGCTAAAAAAGACATCTCACACCGTGTCAGATTTTGGTTATTTTGGGGAGGTGGAGATAAATCATATTGTTTGGTGGATGCCGTTTGAACCAGAGTAGCAGCATGGAGGTCGGATCGTCACCAAAATAAATAAATAAGTGGTCCGAAAAAGGTTCATGACAAAAAGAATACACATAGCCTTCCTCAGGCAGTGTGTTTGTACCGGGGACAGGAGACCCCTCCTTGATGAGAGACTATAAGAAATGATCGGGGAATCCCTCCGGAGTGGAGTCATGACGACTGGATCTGAATTATGTTTTCGTATTTGGTGGTTTGTGTCCCAGCTGTCGATCAGCTGTGCGCAGCGTCTCCACTGCAGCAACTCTATATCCACCAGTTAAAGGAAATACAACTAATGTGTTGTGTTATATTAGCTGTACAATTTACCACATATGGTGTTCTTAGTTTCCAGACCTCCTGTGTTTTACGAGCGACTTATCAAGTCTTAGCAAACGGCATAAAACATGTTTAAACATGGTAGTATATAAAACCATGCTCGTACAACCTAGAAATGCAAAACCGCATCATTTATGAGAAAACATTTCATAACATTAACACAACATATTCGAGGTGGTTTTAAATAACATATCCATATTTATTTATTTCTCCAAGTTATGTTTTTGTGTGCACTGAGGAGTCTCAAACAGGCGTTTGTTTAATCATTTAAGATCAGCTTTAATCAATGTTTGAAAATGAATTCTTCATATATGATAAATGAGAGGTAACATTTTGTTTATGGTATTATTTCCACATATTTCTCTCCATTCTTCCTTCTGCCAACGGTGTCGCAGTTTCTCGGGGGGTGGGTGTGTCTACAGAAGGTCCAGTTGTGATAGCCACGGTTCGCCACTGGTATACCATGTGACCCCCTTGGTACAGAATGTTAGCTAACATTTGCTAACACTTTGCAGCTAGGCTTAATGGAAAGGTCATTCGAGTTGCAGACAAATGGCTGAACATTACATTTCCGTTGAGTTCTTTGTTTGTCTTTATGATTGTATTACTATTTATACTTTAATGAGACATTCTTGTAGCCTGCATATGCTGATAGCTTAGTTAGTCCTGAAGAGAAATATCACTTTATGTGACGCTCCGTTATTTAAAAAGGACCCCAAAGCAGTCACTGATTTAGGTCAGGTTTTCAAGGTGTTTAATAAAAAAAATGCAAACAAAAAGGCAGGCGGTGATGGCTACGAATTGTTGTGGCAGATATCTCTGCTCCGCGCCGATCAATATGAGTTTGCTTTAAAAGAAGGGAAACCCAAAACAACCAGGATAGGGGTTAAACAAGAATCTGCTTTAATGATAAACGGTAAGAATACAAATACACTTCTCCAAAGGGGTAGGCCCACCCCCTGCTCTGGTCCAAATGCCGGGAGAACCTTTCATCTTGACGGCAGGAGGAAAAAGAGAATGAACTAAATTCAAACCCAGCTTTTATACCCAAAAATCACCGGAGGAGCCGAGTCAGTCTATCTCATTGGAAGATGTAAAAGATGACTTTTCTTAGCGAATCAGCGCGAGCCAGCCAGGATAATAAACAAGTGTCTCTGAGATGGTAATAAAATGTATCTGGCGTCCGTTATCTCACTTTCCTGCACAGACTTTCACACACACTTTCCTGCACATTCCAGAGGCCTGAGCTCTGTCCACATAATATCCCTTTGTTCACAAAGATAATACATATTAATACTCTCATATTTTCAGCTTCTGTTTACACAGACTGCTTATTATGAATACAAAGTAATTAAACACACACATATACTATTCAAGATATGTTGACTTCCCTGAAACATGACATACTGGAGATCTTAAGCAGAAGGAACTCTCATCCAACTCTCATCCAACTCTCACCCTGCCATCTATACCTCCCCCACAAAGCAATAAAACCTGTTCACTCCAACCAACCCCGGAATGTTCCTTGCAATTTTAGTCCCCACATTTAAGAAAGAATAAAAACAGAGAAATCAATATAAAACACAAACACAGGTATTGTTTAAACAGTATTCACTTAACTGCTACTATTGATAATTTCCAGAGAAACTCAAGGGGCCTCTTTTAATATCTGGAAGTTGCAACAAGACTTTCTGCCATTTCAAATGTAACACACTTCCCAAATATCAGATGATAATCTGCAATAGCTAGCTGGTTAGCAGAGAGTTGTCCAAGGAAAAAACACTGGAGAGAATCAAGGCTCCAGGCTGCAGAAACACTCTGTTTTAAAAAAATATAGTACAAAAATGGCAGTATTTACATTGAATATGCATGGTTATAATCCTAGAAATATAAATGAATAAAATAGTACCTACTATATTCTACTATAGAATAGTACCCAATGTCCCAAAACATGATCTCCTCTATTTCAGGCGTCAGAGAAACTGATTCTCATGGCGGTGAAAGTGTCGGTGGTGCTGTGTGGGACAGCTGGAGCCGGCCTGGCCATGACGACCTCGTCCGTCCACTTGCTCTGGATCATCAGCGCAGACGTGCTGTACTGTATGATGGCTCCTCAGGTGATTTGCATCTTCTACCTGTCTCGCTGGGTGAATTACTTAGGGGCCTGCTTTGGTTTCGTGCTGGCTCTCCTACTGAGGGTTCTGGTTGGAGAACCTGTGATCGGCCTTCCTGACCTGATGCCTCTGCCCTGGGACAAGATCCAGGACGATGGTACCCGATACCGTTTGTTCCCTTTTCGAACCGCAATCCTGCTCATCACCCTGGGGACTATTTTCCTAGTGTCACGCCTCGCTGAGTGCCTGTTTGAGAAGAGGAAGCTGGGAAGTGAGGATGAAACAGACGCACATGTCAGGAGATGAAACCGATGAATAAAGAACAGACGAACACATCTTTAGATTGATAAACACTTAGAACAGGGGTGTCCAAACATTTTTCACCAAGGGCCACATACAGAAACATATTCGAAGGGCCGGGCCACTCACTAGAGGCGAGGTATACTGCCTCATAAGTTAAGTTAGCAAAATCTATCAAAAGTATGTAAATGATGCTTGATACTTGAATCTGCTTTAAGGAAAATAAACAGCCTACATCCAAGCTCTCCAGAGAGTTTCATTTAATTTGTTAGCAACTCATCCCTTCGGACACACGTGTCAAACTCAAGGCCCGGGGGCCAAATCAGGCCCGTGGTGGATTTAATTTCGGCCCGCAGGATAATTTGTAATTCCTATTAGATCTGGCCCGCCGGTATATTGCACGCACACCTTCACTCCATCCTGAGGGTCTCCTCAGCTCAGAGCTTGAGCCCAAACATTGATGACCTTGCACCCAAGATGAGACGCCAAGTATCTGAACTAGCATCACAGAGCAGCACACTGAGTTTAATGGATGTTTCCTTCTGCACTTTCTCTCTCACGACAACAGGGCATGTTTGGTTTTCTCTTTGAGGGAAATAGTTTTGTTGAAGCTGTTGTTGGCCTGTGGAAAAATTTAATCATAAGAAATGACTCTGGAAAAGCTGCAGATAGAGCCATAAGAAATTAATGCAACTGATTATTTAATGTTTAATGTTGTTTTTATAGGCAATAATTTAAGCTTTGTTAGTTCCAGGTTTAATATGTGCTATAAGTTCATTTCAGTAAGTTCTGCAATAAACATTGAACCAGCCCGGCCCTCGACTAGTACCCATTTTTTATTTTGGCCCACTGTGTATTTGAGTTTGACACCCCTGCAGGAAATAGGAAGGGTATATTTCTAGTTATTGGGCTTTTTTCTTATCGACTTCAAATGTAATTGACTGAATTTATTGCAAATTGGGCTTATTAACACATGAACACTAATGTGTAATTTATGATTACAGATATATTTAATAAGTAAAATTCAAGAAAAGCTCAAGTTTCATTTGTGGGCCGTATTCCATTATACTTTTTGAATGTCCCGCGGGCCGCATTTGGCCCCCGGGCCGTAGTTTGGACACCCCTGATATATCTGGGGATGTGTGTGGTTCATTTCTTCTTATGACTTTTCTTCCTTTAGCGAACGCTATGTGCTTTAATCAAAACAGAACAAAAAGGTGTGAAGCAGAGTGGGATCATGGGAATTTGTATCTTTCCAATCATTCCTGCCATTTGAGTTTCTTACAATCAGTGTCCTTTATTCTCCTCAAAAAGAAACCAACCTGTTGTTTTAAACTGTTGAATAAAGCTATTTCCTGTTTATAATCAGGCTACTGTATGAAAGGCAGGTTTTTCTATATGTAAAATCATTTTTGATCCTAAATATCTTTGTTTCTTCTTTTCTAAGCTCACATTGTTCTGCTGTCTTACATAATGCACTTAAAGGTGGGGTAGGTAAGTTTGAGAAACAGGCTCGAGATACACTTTTTGTTATATTCCATGGAATGCTCTTAACATCCCGATAGCAATGAATATCTGAGGTGCTTTGACATAAAATCCATAAACAAATGGCATCTGTGGAAGCCGTAGTACTGTAAAAAGCACGACCAATCATCTGAGCCGGCCCGGCTAAAGTAACTGGATGGCCTACCTGCCTGTCAGCTTTCCATCTGTGCACAAACTTATCTCCTGCCCTCATTGGTCATGTGCGCGTTCGTGTGTGTTGGAGGAGGGGCTCTGTGAGGAAGTGGCAGATTTGTTCCGGCTGTGTATTTTCAAATTCTAGCGCACTCGAGCTGGTTTCTCCAAAAGTACCTGCCCCACCTTTAATATTTAATGTTCTCTTTATTGTGTATATTTATACATTTAAAAATAAATTGTTGCTATACAGTCAACCATCCGTTATGACAAACTGAATACAGATATTTAATTATGGTATTAGTGTGAGGAAAGTCTGACTTTAAAGGGGACCTATCATGCAAAATGCACTTGATGTCTTTTATACATAAATAGGTGTCCCCGGTGTGTCGGGGAACTCACGCAGCGTCATAGAAAGAAACTGTTAGGAAAATATCACTCGACACACCAGGTTGAGAATCAATTATCAGGTACTAATTTATTCTTGCAAGAAGGAGCAGAGTTAAATCACATACAAAGGATATGGTTTAACTCACACACATGGTATGTTGTTCAACGGAGCAGGAAAAAACATCAGAGGCCTGTACTACGAAGCTGGTTCAACCCAAGCAGCAAACTCTGGGGAAGAGCCGGGACGCCAATACGGAAGTGCCACACACTGCAGTTCATCTAGTGGCCAGTAGGAGCAGGCTGCCGAAAGGGAGCAATTTCCATAGACCCCCATGTTAAAATGGCCAACTTTACAGCAAAAATAAACATGTTTACATCGTGGTTCAAAAAACCATATTCTCTGTATAGTTAGATTCCCCCTTCATGACTACTGTGTGGGGTGTTGGAGCAAACACAGTAGTGGTGGCTTAAAGCCCACCTCCGCTCCGCGCCGTCCGTTAGATGAGCCTGGTCAGATTTAATAAAAGAAGTTCAAAACACCGGCATAAAAGTTATAACAATAATCTGATTTTAATGGTAAAAAACACAATACGAAATACAGAGTGCCCTGTAACAGAGCACTCCGGGCTCCCCGCTCCACTGCCGTGCGATACAGATATCGGGACCAGCCAGTCAGAAACAGGGGGCATTTTGCATGAATAAACAACAGTATATATAGACATATTTGGGGCGGAGATGTGAGATGTCTCTTCCATCCCATTTTACTCCTAAGCGAATAAGAGAGTCCGTGGGGAGGAGTTGGGTCGGTTGCTCACTCCCCATAGGTGTTCTTACTGGTTGGATTCACTCTGGGTCGGGCCCAATACAGCGAATCAGAGTTCTGGGAAAAAGTATTTTTCTTCTGAACAGAGCGTGAGAGCCTCGGAACTATACAAGGTCAGAATCACTTTTTATCTTACACCTGACTTCACTCCTTTACTTTCCCAAGGAATATTTCACACAAACTATTCCTTTCCAGACAATCAAACATTGTACACAGATATATTGGTATCAAACATTGTACACAGATATATTGGTGATTGAGATTATATTGTCCCCAGAAAGAACCTTGAAAAGAATATGTGTGTGTGCTGGTGGGAGGAGGTGTATGTGTGTGTGCTGGTATCTGGGTCATTGAGTGTAAGTGAGAAGGTTTATATATATAGGATTACTTCAAAACAGTCCCAAATAATACATGTTCACTTCAATACAGTTCAAGATAATACCTGTTTACTTTAATACAGTTTAGAACAATATCTGTTTGCTTTAACCCCTCTTTTGATCTCACCTTCAGAGATCAACTTATACACAGCATTTGAAACATAACCACTGTCATTCTTTTCTACTGTCTGTCCCCAACATTTATATAATCCATCAGTCGCTGGGATTTAGAGCACTTTAAACCTTTAGGAACAGTCCACCATAACAACTTCTTATGACAGTGGAGGGAGACCAAAATATGTTAAAAAAATTGTCCTTGTCGGCTGAGTCATCGTGCTCGTCCTCCTCCGACGCGTAAGCCAACAAGGGCATTTGGTACGAAGGGGAAGGGGCAGCTTCTCCCTCAAAAATGGGTTATTAAAACAAAGTTCCTCAAAAAATGGGATATTAAAACAAAGTTCCTCAAAAAATGGGAAAAACAAAGTTCCTCAAAAATGGGATATTAAAACAAACTCCACACCGGCTATATCAACCTGTTTCAGCGGAGAGTGTAGTCCCCTGTGCCGTCCTGGCTAGCCGTGTCTTTGTCCCCCGATCCGCTGACGGCGGCTTCTGGGCTGCCTGCTAGAGAGATGTCTTCTGGATCCTCCTCCTCCGGCCCGCTGATGGCGGCTTCCGGGTCGATGCTGGAGAGATGTCTTCCCGATCCTCCGTCTCCGGTCCGCTGATGACGCCTCCCGGGTCGACTGCTGGAGAGATGTCCTCCCGATCCTGCTCCTCCAGTCCGCTGATGGCTGCTTCCGAGTCGACCTCCTCGTCGAGGGCCACGTCCGTCCTGATGTCGTCCACGGTCCAAGCAGGTGGTTTCCCCGCCGCACACTGGCTCCAGCTGTCCCCTTTCCTCCTAGACGGACGGCATGAGAGATCCGCTGGGTCACTCGGTCGGGGCCGGAGAGCCTGGGGTTGAGCCACTTTGTCCTGATGATCTTCAGCCAGACGAACTCCGCTGTGTCGGCCTCCTGGGTCCCTCTTTGGCGTCACCAACCTGTGTGGAGAAATCTGATACAAATCCCTCAAGCCTACGCTCAGGGCTCCTGGGCCCTCAGCTGTTTGGAGCCTGTTGGTGGGGTGTCTTAAAACAACAGCCGTCTGTGAACAGGTTTTCTAAATTAATTGTAGACCTCCTGTCTGCCAGTGCAGCTTCAGAATCTTAATACTTGGACTGTGGCAACAAAACAAAACTCCAACATCTCTAGGTGAACCAAATAACATATTTCAATAGCTCTGAATTTCTGACAAGCATCTGTGTTATTCTTAAATCAAATCCTTGAGATCCCATTTAAAATCTAAATATAATATGAACTGCTAATGTTTCTGGTAAAGAAACACACTAATGTTATGGATTCAAAAACAACCAAAATCATGATGCTGACAAAATGAATGATTTCCTGGTGATACTGCTTTTACCTGTCAGTGCTGAGATATTATCAAGATCACTCACAGTAGCCCCTTGGCCACTGATTCTGCATCTGTGTTACCTGTTATAACTCAATCAATATTAGAAACATGTCAACATTCATCAAACAGTATCTTATCCCCAGATATGGAGCAGGTCCATTCTAAAACTGTCAATCAATGGTCAGATTGAACAATTGAGTTGGGGCAGCAGGTTCCCTTCAGTCCCTAAATGAAAAATGTACATTGTGAAGTTTACACTCCCCCTTTTTACACATGAACCTCATGTGTAACCATGGATTATAAGAAAATACCAAACATTTTCCCAAATGTACATCCATCATTTCCACAGTAAACACTTCAGTGAGATGAAGTGTTTCTCTCCATCCTTCAGTCCTAAAAGAAACAGAATCTTCATGTTTTAGTTTGAGTTTCACATTCTGCAAACTGCCACCTCCTGTGGGAGTAAAATATCATCAAGTAGATTAGAAACGGGTAATAATATGTTAGTCCAAAAACATGCTTGGTTAGTTATTGTTTTAGAATCATGCAGTTACACTGATCATATGCAGACATACACTCACATTCACATTCACACTGTCAGGTTGTAAAGTCAAGTTTGGTCAGGTTCGCCCCAGAGTCAGTCATTGACAGTGCCTTCTCAAGTTACACTGTCGGTCAGGGTCAAAGGTCAGTTGGTCTCAGTCTTTTTGGCCATGTGTGTGCTCTGCAGAGACTTCGATATTTCAGCATAGGCCAGTATCCTTTGTCTACAAAAATCTGTCATATATGGAGCGCCATCATTAATTAATTCCCGATTACAACTATAATTTTCCAGATATCTCTAACTTTTCATCGGAACAGCTGTTTCCCACATTTCCTGAAATGTGTTAGCCAAAAATGTCACTTCCTTATAGTACTACTACTGCAGTTTATTAACACCTAATCTATATTAAAATGTCTAATAGATCTATTTCAGAAACTTGTGCATATAATTATTATCTTGAGTCAAAACATTATTAGGATCTGTAAAGTTCTGCCATGTATTTCATAACTCATATTAATTTATCTTCAATTCTGGTCCACTTAAAGAACAATGTTAACCTCTTTAACAGTGAGTGGAACCTTGGGTGTACGAACATGTAACAATCACTCCTTCCTTTATTAAGGATTTAAAAACAGAAGTAATTTCATCAATGGTTTGTAGTTGAATTTAGGAATGATCACTTATGGTAGGTATGTGTTTACTTTTTAACATCTCTAAATGTCAGTTAATTACTAATTAAATAGATGTCCATTAGGAGGTAGTGACGCTTGTCTTTTAAACTCATAATCTGGTGCCGTGCGCTCCCTGTGAAGCTGCAACTAAGATTTTAAAAACCACTGCAGGGTGGGTCAAGTGACCCATTCTCCCTATTGGTCGTCAATAATATGCACCTTTACAATGGGTGATCCAAGGCCCCACATTTGTTTACTCCCAATTATATTGCTTTTTCAAAATTAAATTAGCTGTTTTTAATTTTTAATTTAATTTTAAACTCTACATTTTGAACGACAAACAACAGTTATTTCCCCATAAAAAGTTCTCCTGTAGTAATATATGCTACAATGGTGAAGCCAATACCTCAAATTGAAATACTATATTTTGTTTAGAACTAACTTTCTCTTCAACATGGCCTATATAAATAAATATTTGTCTGATCTTATAGAGATGTTACTAAAACTCTCCCTTTGAACTGATCAATACTGTAACAAATTAAAACACTACCAAATTCACACATGAATAAAAACTCTAAAAGAATAATTTGTAAACATGATGAAAAGATTTAAGAATATGGTTCTACACTGTACTCCTAACTCCCAAACACCCACTACTTAAAGTCTAGTGCATACTTCCATCACGCCTCCCCCCTTTTCCATCAGTGTGTTTTAGGATGGTTCTCATTTCACCTTCACAACTTTTTATCTTTACTTATTTATCAAGTCAATTCAATTTCTTTAAATTTGGTTCTTTAAAATACATTAGTAGATACCTTGTGGAGTATTCACAATAACTAATCCTCTCTAGGATATGAAATCCGTTCATCTTTAAGCAGTTACTATTTCCTTATTTATCTTTTGTTCATGATAACAATGGTATAACAACCACACGTTTTACCCATAGCTAGTTTCTATGTCAAGATTATCATGTGTGACATAATAATCAGATGTCTTGTTTGCTAAACAAGAATAATAAACTTTATTCTTTTCAGTATTCCAGACCATCATTTAAACAAGCAGCCTCTTATCTAAACACTAAGCATTAAGGTTTCTACACCACCCCCTGGGAAACTCTTGCACAATTATGCTGTAAAATCATTGCATCGTTCCTTCAGAGTCTGAACAATCTGAGACAAGCATGTCTCAAGATCTTGTCATAATGAGCACAGTCAGTGATGCAGCTGTAGTCAGTGGCAGGGTCCCCCAAAAAGCTAGGACCGGCCCTGGTCAGTGGCCTTCAAGGAAACTCCCTGGCATTGGGATGAGGGAAGGAATCACTTGGCAGACACACGTTGTCCTCTGTCCAGCAGAAATCCCCCAAAACCGCAGTACCTCTTCACACCACTGTTGCCTTGACAACGAGGCACAAGCATAATGTCAATATCTCCTCAGAGATGCGTTCTTTGCACACTTCTTCTGTTTGCAGTGAGCAACTCTTCACCAACACACTGATTCAGAGAACCCAAAAGGTGGTGCACAGCTATCCAATGCTGCTGTAATCACAGCCATTCAGCTACTGAGAAAAACTCAATTTAAATCTCTCTCCCAACGGGTTACAAAATAAAACGGCTGAGGTCAGGAATGCTGAAACAGGTGAATGTTAAAACAAACTAATGATAGTAGTCTGCCTATTCTTTATTACTTCAGTTCTAAGTTAATAGGCAAAACAAGGAAACTTTCCCTAACCACAGATTCATCTTTTATCTACTTGGTTATTCTATTCATTTTCAAATTGTTTATCTAAGTTGTGTTAGTGGTGAGGTTGTAACAGAATACACAAATAACTGTATTCAATCCGCGCCGTATTTGAAAACTGTAATGAATTAAAATCAATGTTTAACAACGTAATATAAGTTAAATATATTGTTAAGCTAATTACTGTTTTATTGTGAAGGCATCTCTGGTGAACAGCGGCCTGTGGCTTTTATTTTGAAAGGCCGTTCCGGAAATATACTCCGTAATGTGAACAGTGAGCTTGACTTCTAGAAACACGGAAAGTTACGATAACAATCGTTCTAATGCATTAAATAAAGTCATGAAAGAGACAAGGAGGGGGAAAGGCGTGTGGAAGTAAGCAATGAACTGAAAATGCCACCAATCCTCCGTTTTAACCATGGTTTTAACGTGATGGCGGACATTGAAAACCGAAGCGGGCATAAGCACCCCTGTCATACACACACAAGATTCCTTCTGACCGACAAGAGCTCAAAAACCCTTCTGCTTATCACTTACTACTCTTTGTTTTATTCATAACCTAAAAATACAATTGTGGTGAATAGCTTGCGTCTTCCTACTCTCAAAACTTCTCATAAAACCACAAAGTGACGTAACTGTGTCCCACAAAAACGGCTAAAAACACAAATTATAGTTTCTTATTTATTTCAATATCTACCACCTCAAATCACACATTGATCAATTAATTTTCAATGTATTCACTCCAACTTCAGATCACTCGATCTTTCACTTCTTCCATGATTGACTTCGTATCTTTTATCTGACTGGGTTGGTCTGTGTTCACTTTGTATTTATCAATACACTGGAGAAATCTTGTCGTTACTCTTAATGTCCTTATTGTTATTTATTTGAATGTCCTGTTAATTCAGACGTGCCCACAGTCTGAATTCAAAGTTTCCAGCGTGACACAACACAGAATACTGTTACACCTTGTTCGCCACCAGAGGGCAGCAGCTGTCCACAAATGAGCTTCCTCTGTCTGATGAAGCTCCCAGCTTCTGCAAACCTTGTCCTGTCACTATGTTTCTGCTCTCTCTTCTCAATTATTACACAGATTCGACGTAAAAAATCACACAATTTATTACAGAATTTCCCCAGCGAGTCAGCCGTGCAGGACTAGACTACCCCACGGAGACCTCGCTGGTTCACTTTACTTTCTTTAGTGAGTTAAGGTACGGGAATGTACGACCCGACTCTTACAAACACTTAGTGCCTTAGGTACAGGACTGGTCTACCTGACTCTAAGCGCTTTCTTGAATTTCCCCAGCGAGTCAGCCGTGCAGGACTAGACTACCTCACGGAGACCTCACTGGTTCACTTTGCTAGGTCAAGAATGCTCTACTTGACTCTACACAAATATAACTCGATGCCCGGTCCGGAATGCCCTACCGAACTCTGAGCACCGACTTTGCTATTAGTGAGCTAAGGACTGGAATATACACCAGACTCTTACACACCCTTAGTGTCCTATAGGCCAGGAATATACACCTGACTCTTATACACACTTAGTGTCCTATAGGCCAGGAATATACACCTGACTCTTATACAAACACTTTCTTAAGTATTGTATTTTTTACCGTGACTAAGAACACTGAGAACGTCGATGACAACTCTAAATTTTGTAGCAAAGCCAAATCACAGATTTTGGTAATCAACAGGTATCTGTTTTACCTTTGTATTATGTAGGACGTCCTGGTTTAGTTGTCAACGGTGTCCCGGGTGTCCTCCCCTGGACAGAAATGCGTCCGCTGGCTGTCGGTGGTCCCTTCTAGAGACCAGCACTCATCACGTCGGGAGGTCACCAGATTGTTGTAGCAAACACAATAGTGGTGGCTTAAAGCCCACCTCTGCTCCGCGCCGTTCGTTAGATGAGCCTGGTCAGATTAATAAGAGAAGGAGTTCAAAACACCGGCATAAAAGTTATAACAATAATCTGATTTTAATGGTAAAAAACACCAATACAAATTACAGAGTACTCTGGACTCCCAGCTCTACTGCTGTGCGATACAGGTATCGGGACCAGCCAGTCAGAAACAAGGGGGGGCCCTTTGCATGAATAAACAACAGTATATATGGACATTTTTGGGGCGGATATGTGGGTCGGCTCTTCCATCCCATTTTACTCCTAAGTGAAGCGTGAGAGCCTCGGAACTAGTCAGGTCAGAATCACTTTTTATCTTCCACCTAACTTCACTCCTTTACTTTCCCAGGGAAGATTTCACACAAACTATTATTTCCCAAAACAATCAAACATTGTACACAGAGATATTGGTGCTTGAGATTATACTGGCCCCAGGAAGAACCTTGAATAAGAACATGTGCATGTGCTGGTGGGGGGGGAAAGTGTATGTGTGTGTGTGTGTGTGCTGGAGACAGGAGGTGTAAGTGTGTGTGTCAGGGTATCTGGGTCAGTGAGTGTGAGAAGGGTTATATATATATAGGATTACTTTAAAACAGTCCCAAATAATACATGTTTACTTCAATACAGTTCAAGATAATACCTGTTTACTTTAATACAGTTTAGAACAATATCTGTTTGCTTTAAAAGTTTACATTAACTTTGAATAATAACACGGGAGAAACGGATCCTCTCCCTCCCTCTCTCTCCTGACAGCCCGTCAGTTTCTAATGCAGCGCGCTAAACAGTGGGCGGGGCTTCAGGTGATTATGCAGCAGCTGATCTGATCTCTCTCGCGTCCGGTTACACTTCACTCGCGTTTATGTCCATATTGATCAGATCCAGCTCTCCTGATCGGCCTATAGAGAGCACAGATCAAACTATTAAGAGTGAATATCGGCCGATAATGATCGGCGGCCAATCGATCGGAGCATCGGACATTTTGAACGGCAGATTTTGAATTTACCGGTTTTTATTCAATTTTACCAGCTAAAAACCGGTAATTACCGGCTAACGGAAACCCTGCTTCGAATGTATTCAGTATTGTATGAACACATTTTAATTGGGGGTGGACGTCACATCCTCTAGGGGGGTCCGGGGGTATGCTCCCCCGGGAAGATTTTTGTTGAACATTTTAAAGTAAAATGCTTCAATCTGGTGCACTTTAAGCACACAATTACTAGAGACCTGATCTAGGTGGTACAACTCTAAAACACCCATATGAAAAAGATCGGTTTACATTTTAATAATCAAATTAGTATATGAACATAACCAATAACCTACCATAGCCAATAACAAATACATTTTTGTTGTTCATTTATATCTTATTTATTTATGCATATTTTTGTATCTCTCCAACTTTAAACAATATTTTTGGTTTACTGTCCTATAGTATACATTAGAACGATTTCAAACCTGTTTTTATTTATCCTATAATTATAAAGGAGTGCCTTGGAAATATGTGTTTACATAATTTGTGGTCAAACCGTTTGAGACCCACTGAGATAACTTAGACTAAAATTAACTATCTAAACACTCAGAGAGTCCTTTACCTCACTGAGCCTCTCAGTCTGACAGGAGAGCTCTCCTCCACCCTGGTTGTAGAAACATCTACTTCTTATATCCGTTAGCGCAGCTAGCACCAGATTCTAATAACAACAGCGCCGGTACCGGTGGTAAAGTGTAACCGGGGTGAAAAGGGTGTTACATTTACTTAATTATGAATGTTGTTACATCAAGGCCGAAAATTAGTATGAGTGCCAACGGACAAAAATGTTTTTTCCCCTCCCAGAGCTACCAGCGCAGTGCCCCCCAGATCTGGCGCCAAAAATCGGCCCTGCCAGTTCATACAGTGGCAATGTCTCAAGATTTAGCAAAAATACACCTTTATTGAACATACAGTAACACAAATACTACAAATCCACATAACAAACAATCATAAATGATAAAGGGTCGCCACTTATTATTATTTTTTGGGTACCTGGCTGGCGCCCCCTAGCAGCGGCGCACATATTTCAGCAGCGGCGCTGCGCCGCCACTATTTGTATATAGGGGAAACACTGGGCCTCTGATCAAGAAGTTGTGAATCTTCAGGCAGAAAAGATGAAAACACCTGTTCCGGTTTCCTGTACATGGAGCCATGCCTGTACTCTGTTCCACATGTCTTCAGTCAGTTCTGGACCAACTCGGACAGTAGTTCTACCAAGGCTTATTAGAGGTAAGAGTGGTAGGAGAGGAGTGGAGTTATCTTTGTATTTAGGCTGCAAGTCGACAAAGTTGATCAAATGCTGATGCTAATAATGATCCGATTCATTTGATATTGATTGTATGCCAATACCGAATCCTGATCCGATTCTTTTATTCCCAGATAATACAGCTGCACCGTGTACACTAGCCATAAGCAATTGTTGACTGTAACGTCTATGCCAACCGACTGTAATTTGTAATGTATTTGACCATACTTTAACGATCAAGTTCTGGCAACTACAGCAGCCCAAATGTTGACGTAAATGTCACGTTTTCTTTTTACAGTGTACTTATATCTGTACATTTCTTTTCAGTTTGCTTCAAGAAGTGGCTTCAACAGACAGAAATGCAGACCAGATTGGGAAAGGCTGGACGCTACACAACGGGAAACATTATGGACATGAAAAATAAAAAACACTTTCTTTGTTGCCTTTTTCTCATCATACATAGTGTTACTGTTTTTGTTACCATTACTCAGGGACGCGGGAAGTCAGTCAGAGTTGGGGGTGCTAGTGGAGCCTCGCAGCGGCGAAACTGTGGCGCGCTACACTGTAGGTGCGCCACGTTTGCGCTTCAGAGGAGGCTCCCTCCGTAAAATGAGGCCCCATCCGCGAGGGGTCTGCGTGATCTGCGTGTAGGGAGGGGTGGCCCTGTATAACAACGTCATATTAAATGCAGTCATTTGGTCTTTAGCAACAGCTTGTGAGAGCAGCGCATTCATCGGTGTTCGTTTTAATGCTGCCAGTTTGTTGACGGCCTGTGTGTTGATGGGACTTCGCATGCTCCCTAAATGTTTCCCCTGCCTTTCGCCAGTTGTTAAACCCTGCTTTCACAAAACTCCCATCCCTGATCTTGTCTGCACTGACGAGCTTCTTTTCTATAGCAGAGCAACAGAAGAAGCACACTGCAGTATCACTTACTCTTATATAGTGAAGCTTTTTATAGACAGCTTACACTAAAATGCTAACTCAAAAATAGTAACTGAAAATAAAACTTTTGTATTGATTTGTTTAGTGAACTTTTTGGCGTTGCAGTTACAAGTCTCCGCCAACAGATGGGGGTGCTGCAGCCCCCTCAGCACCCCCCCTTCCCACGTCCCTGCCATTACTTTTATTTTAAATCAAATGCACCTGTTTTAGATTATATATTAATGTTGATGTATAGGTTGATTTGCAGGTTGGTTGTTATTTGTATAATTATTGTATTGTTACTGTGTATTTTATTATATTAACTAGCTATATTGCTATTTATTAAATTAAAATACTGTTATGAACACTTTACAATGTCAGCTATGCTGGTATGCTGTTTTTTTTTAGCTGGCCAGGATGGCTGATTTAGCTGGTTTAGCTGATTTAGCTGATTTAGCTGATTTAGCACCAGCTAAATCAGCTAAATCAGCTAAAGTGTCAAAACCCACCAGCCAACCATTCCATTCCATATCTACTGCAGCTAAGTTGGTCTAAGCTGTTTTTTTCAGCAGGGCTGTTACAAAGGTTACTCAAGTAAAAGTACAGAAGTATTGGCATCAAAATATAGTTAAAGTACCAAAAGTATAGTCTTTTTGCAGATTGGTCCATTTCAGAATAATATATATGATATGTTTTATAATGATTGATCATGAAAGTGTTCTCAAAGCTGGTGAAGGTGCAGCTAGTTTGAATGACTTTGTAGACTGCAGGGTAGCTTGTGGATTTACTCCAGGTGGAACTAAAGTCTGATTTAACACTTGATTATATTTAACATCATTCATCCAGATCTGTAAAGTAACTAAAGGGATTAAATACATGTAGTGGAGGAAAAGTACAGTTACAACGCTCTGCAGAAACTGCCATCAGGTGATTATTCTTTGTGGGTTTGTTGCCACGAACAAACCCCTTTCACATAAGCCATACGTCATTATTGATATGTTGATCTTAAATTAAAGGTTATCATATTCAGTAGTGTTGCATTGAACGGTGGCTGACAGGAGCAAGCGCGTTACAACTTCCCAAAAAACTTAATTTAGGAGAAAACGATGCAAACAGAAAAACACAAATGTACCAAATCACATGCAAATGAAGAAACATCATCACCAACTTCACCACACATGTGCAACATTTACTAAAAGCGCTGCATAAACGAAACGCTGCAAATATAAACGCCGCAAGTGTCAAATAGTGTATATAATGATATAAGACATAACAACTCTTGTTATGATTATTAATTCCTTTGGATAGAACCTTTTATTATCACGCTCAGGTTTCAGTTTAATGTTTAACATAAAGGGTTAACTAACGTAGCCTACATTTCTGCTGTCTTTTTATAAGTGATCACTCCGCTCCACTCCTTCACTCTGCTGAGCTGTGGCTTTGAGGATCTTTACCGAAAACTGATTTTCTTCTTCTTACAACTTTCCAAAGGATTTACAGGTAATTATGAATACACAATACAGTGTTGAGTATTATCAGAGAAAGTCTGTATTGTCATTTTCTTTGGATTAGCAGGTAACAAGGTTTCTGTCCTTTTTCATTGTTCATTTACTGTGAAATAAGTATTTAATTTGTATGTTTATTGGAAATTATTGGGACCAATGCAGGTATACCAATTAGGGATGGGAACGATTAATAGAATGTTCGAAATTATTCAGGTATTGTTTTTTTTTGGGAGAGGTGCCTAAGTTGATTACATATTATCAAATGGAATAATTCAATGTATACGACAGTGTCATAGCTAAGTGTGTTAGGTCTAAAGGTGTGTTTTGCTCAACCTGATCTCACCAGAATGCGTGACTCCACCACGACTCCTTAACACCGCATTGCGTGGTGGACTCACGAACTTTGTTACATTTACGTGTCTGCACCACGCAAACAACCCCAATGTAAAGTGAATGAGGCTCTTTTGTCGTGGTGCACACACGCATTTCTACAACGTCCTGCAGTGAGCTTTTATTCTATAAAACGTTTTTAAAATCTACTTTATAGCTTGTAGTAACTCACGGGAGGCTTCTTTTATTTTATTTGTATTCATAATCATTTTTATTTTTCGTCAGAATGTATTATGGTGCATTATTTACGAATTTTTGTTCTCAAAAACAGTGCATTGTGTGTAATACAACTGTGATTTTTATTAAATGAGTTAGTTTTTAAGGAAGGCCAGACCTTCAGCTGTGTCCAATAGATTGTTCCCTTTAGTTAACGTTATGTAAAAGATAATGATCATGTCCCCTTTATTGTATTACGGATAGCAATGTGAGCGTCCATTCCCATTGGATAACGCAGAATTTTACACCCGGAAGTAAGTATTCTCTTTACTGTCGATTGATTTTACAGTGATATCTGAACTACTCATCAACTCAAAAACACCAGATTATCCTCGTTGATTACACAACATTGATTGGTTTAAGTTGTGTACAATGCTTTTGTAATTTCCCCCTTCGATTCGGAGAAACAAATATTTGTTCAGTTTAGGATGGCCGAAGACACTACATGTACTTATATGATTCTGTTTTCTTCAAGCTTGTATTTTGTTGGTCGAACGCACTTATTGTAAGTTGCTTTGGATAAAAGCCTCAGCTAAATGCAATGTAATGTAATGTAATGATTGTTGGTGCTTGAGAAGACTAAATATGTATCTGCAGATCCCTATAAAGTATATACATTACTCGTTATTCTCTACAAATAGTTAATTACAAACTGTATATAATTGCTATTTTGGAAATCCCTTTTCAAGATTTCAATATTACTCTAAACGTGTAATAACGTGCTTTAACCAGTAGGAGGTGCGGGTTAAAAAGCTGTCAAGTTTACAGTGTGCTGTTTCTGGTTTAGATTACGACGGATATATTTAGTTATTGTTTTGATATTTGTAACACAAAAGCGATGGAAAAACCCCACAGCAACACAGAAAAGATGGTCTTAACATGACCCAGCGGTCTAGTAGTTAATAAAAAACAATAATATCAAAACAAATTATTACTACTAACTTTATTGTGAAATTAAAACAGAACGGTAAAAGAATAGTTTCCGGTCTATTTTGAGGCCAGATCTCTGTAGATAAATAAAGAACTACGATAGATGTGTAATATTTAATGCAGCCAAACCATTTATTACAATGCATTCATGTGATGACTTTCAAAGAGTAAAGCAAGCACTGCTGAATAAAGTATGATTTATCTTTTACGAAACGTTTTTTTTTCATATGGAATGCAGTTGGAGGTCAACCAATCACAGAGCTTGAGGCAACGCGGAACAATAGTTGAGGATTCTGGGTAGTGTAGTGTCTTCGGCCATCCTAAACTGAACAAATATTTGTTTCTCCGAATCGAAGGGGAAAATTACAAAAGCATTGCACACAACTTAAACCAATCAATGTTGTGTAATCAACGAGGATAATCTGGTGTTTTTGAGTTGATGAGTAGTTCAGATATCACTGTAAAATCAATCGACAGTAAAGAGAATACTTACTTCCGGGTGTAAAATCCTCCGTTATCCAATGGGAATGGATGCTGACATTGCTCTCCGTAATACAATAAAGGGGACATGATCAAATAGGAATATAATGTTCTTTTAAAAAACGTTAACTAAAAGGGAACAATCTATTGGACACAGCTGAAGCTCTGGCCTTCCTTAAAAACTAACTAATTTAATAAAAATCACAGTTGTATTACACACAATGCACTGTTTTTTGAGAACAAAAATTCGTAACTAATGTAATTTTTACATTCTGACGAAAAATAAAAATTATTATGAATACAAATAAAAGAAAAGAAGCCTCCCGTGAGTTACTACAAGCTATAAAGTAGATTTTAAAAATGTTGTATAGAATAAAAGCTCACTGCAGGACGTTGTAGAAATGCGTGTGTGCACCACGACAAAAGAGCCTCATTCACTTTACATTGGGGTTGTTGGCGTGGTGCAGACACGTAAATGTAACAAAGTTCGTGAGTCCACCACGCAATGCGGTGTTAAGGAGTCGTGGTGGAGTCACGCATTCTGGTGAGATCAGGTGTGTGTTGCTCCGCTCACCGGTCCCTCACAGCGGGCAGAGCTGCAGGTGCCGATCTCTCTCTCGCGTCCGGTTATACTTCACTCGCCTGTATGTCCAAATCCATCAGATCTAGCTAGTTGTAGCTAATGATATGTCCGACCGGACTTTCTGTGTCCCACTTCGGTACCGGTCCACCGGGAAAACTGGTTTCTATACTTATTTGAACATGTATTTATATTTTTGTAAAAATAATTCCCAATCTTTTTTGTTTTTTATAGGATATGTACATTTCGGTTAACCTTTTTTTTTTGGGGGGTCGAATATTCGAATATACATTTGCTTTCAAATCCCCATCCCTAATACCAATAAGTCCAAGGAGCAGAAATGCAAATGAACATTCAACAGCTGTGTTTTTAGTTTTGGAGATATACATGAATTCAAACTGATCAGAAAATCTACTCCTGCTGTAAATCTCCAAAGACTCAACAAGAATTGAATAACTTATAGGAGGGTTAAAACGTTTCCCCCCATGTTTTTACATTACATATTTTCAGTAAAAAGCACAACGGAACAACTGAAAATAGAAACGTGGCATGATACCAAGCTGTCTGAAATAACTGCTGTTTATCTGGTGGCGTGTGAAGGAGAGCAACTGAACAAACACATTTTCAGTACAGTTTAATAATTTATTCATAAAATATGTATCTTTATTGTTAGCCAACTTTGTGTCCAATAGTTAAAAATGAGTCCTTTTTATTTAAAATAAAACCTCCATAGAGTAGTTGTACATTTTCAGAAAGCTAAGGATAAGGTTTGATTTTCTAAATAAAAGTCCAGAAGGTTTCTATATCCTAAAATGAAGAAGGAAGTATTTATCTACTCATGCACAATACAATGTGTGGCCTATTTACCTCAACAATACAGCAACAGCTAATACTGCCAATACTTAGATAGCACTGTTATTGTCATACAGTCAAAATCACTTGGTAGGTCATTTAGTAACAGTTCTAAAAACTCTCATGGTCCTGCCAGGTTTCCCCAAATCCTGACAGTCCTTTCTCCACAGTCACTGAGGATGGCGGTAAATTGGCTAGGACTCGTGTCCATAGGAGTGTTTTACATCATCGTACTGGGCACAGGCATCTGGGCGTCCAGGAAGTCCAAACGCGAGGAGAAGAAATGCTCCGGGAACCGCAGTGAAGTTGCAATGGTTGGAGGGAGGAACCTAAATGTCTATGTCAGCATCTTCACAATGACAGGTAAAAATAACCACCTATAATTAGTGGTGTAATGTCACTAAGTACCAGAGGTGTGGACTCGAGTCACATGACTTGGACTCGAGTCAGACTCGAGTCACCAATTTGATGACTTGAGACTCGACTTGACAAAATCACAAAACACTTGCGACTCGACTTGGACTTGAACACCAATGACTCGGGACTTGACTTGGACTTGAGCCTTCTGACTTGAGGTGACTTGATCATTTAATTCAGAGGTCTCCAACACGCCGATCGCGAGATGCCGCTAGAAGAGAAGACTCCCGTCAGGGAGAGCAGAATCTCCAGCCGCTCCTACTCTTGCTGAGAATCCTTGCAGGCAGGGGCGGGACTTTATTTAGCTGGGCCACCATGCGGCCAATCATATGCGAGGACACACTAGGATCATACCATTATGTGAAAGAAGGGTGGGGGGCACAGCAGGTGTAGTGGTACAGGCCAGCTGCACAGAGCGACCGGGAGACGGATTTAAATGCAAGTGCGTCGGAAAAAGTCAAGAAATAACGAAAACCGAAAAAAGAAGCAGCATCTGCTGCTTTTCAATGATATTGGAGAAATCAAAGCTGAGTGCAGGATTTGTAAAATGAAAATAACCTTCAGAGAAGGTTTTTGGTAACCACTCAGGATTTACTGTCAGAGGTGGGAGAAGTTCAGATCTTGTACTTGAGTACAAAAGTACCAGAGTGTAGGAGTACTCGGTTACAATAAAAGTCCTGCATTCAAAATGTTACAATTAAAAGTACAAAAGTATTAGCATCAAAATATAGTTAAAGTACCACCTGCAGAGGGATCTAGATGCAGGTGTTCCCCATAGAGACCGCCTCGCTGCACATTATCCCTTGCATAAATA
>CM053263.1:17583781-17588783 GCA_028583405.1 Pogonophryne albipinna | reverse complement strand
TCAGCGTTCTGTTTCAGCAGACCCACAGCACGCCTCACTGCCTGGAGGGACAGATGGCAGTGGACACCGACGTTGGTCCAGTCCTTGTTTAAAGGAGAGCGCAGGGTTTGGAAGGTCTGAACACATTGATGGTGATCCTCAGACTGTGACAGCTGCTCCAGCTGGATGCTCCTGCTCTGGAGATCAGCAACTTCCATCCTCAGATCTGTGAGGAAGCCGTCAGCCTTCTGCTTCGTTGCTCTGTACCTCTCCTCAATCCCCTCAACAAGCTCCGCCTGGTTTCTCTGAAGGGAGCTGATCAAGTCGCTGAAGACCTGCACACTGGCTTCTTTCTCTCTCTCTGCTTCTTTCTGGCTCACATCAACTGAGCTTTCTATCTCAGCTATCTTCTCGGACCGGGATTGAATCATCTGTTTGAAATTTGCCATGGTCTCATCTTTTATTGCCATCACTACTTCAAATTCTTCCTCGATTGGGACGACATCGTGACTCTTGTGATGGGTTTTCATACACAAGACACAAACACAGGCCTGGTCAGTCCTGCAGTACAGTTCTGTTATCTTGTTGTGCACTTTGCACATCCTGTCTTCAAGATTGTTCACCGGGTCTAACAGTGTGTGGCTCTTGAGAGCAGCAACTCTCTGGTGTGGCTCGAGGTGCACTTCACAGAAAGACACTAAACACGTCAGGCAGGATTTAACTGCGTTTCCCTTCATCTCAGAGCAGATATCACAAAGAACGGCGTCTGTTCCAGGAAGTGGGGGGTCTGATGAGGCTTTGATTTGAACTAACGTCTTAAGCTCAGCAGCTAACTCAGAGACAAAGGTGTTGACGTGTAGTTCAGGTCTTTGAGAGAATGTTCTTTTGCAGAGTGGACACTGGCAAATAGCACTGCCATCCCAGTACTTGTGGATACATGCAGAGCAGAAATTGTGTCCACATGGCGTTGTAACTGGCTTAGTGAACACTTGCAGGCAGACAGAACATAGGAACTTCTCCTCGGACAGCAGACTGCTAGCAGTTGCCATATCTGTACAAAAAGTAATACTACAATTACAACACTTATAATAAAATAATCCGCTATAAAAGTAGTTCATATTCTTCCTCTATAAAATTATAAATCTCTTACCTGTAAAGTAGCAGGTTAAAAAGCAGCTGTGCTCTTTGAAAGCTTGTCCTGAACTCCTGGTTGAGTTTCGTTTCAGCAGAAGTCCCTTCCCCCTCCTGCTCTGGGAGTTTACACTTCCTGCTAACATTTAACTCTTTAGTTTCCATTCACATGACTAGACCTGCTGTATTTGTCGTGTAACATCAGGACCTCATGATCAGGACGGGGAGGGTTGCGTTACAATTACTTGTTACATGTAAAAAAATGTAATCAGTAACCTAATCTGAATATCACAATATATAAGTGTCAGGATTGGGGGTTATCAGGACCCAAATGCAGAATGAGGAGAAGGGGTACAAAGTATAACAAAAAGCGAGCTTTATTTAACAAAAGCTGCAGGGGTGGGGAGCCTCCGGCCCTCGGGCCGTTTACGGCCCGCGAGACCATTTGATACGGCCCTCGAGGTAATTTATAAACACACGCAAAAACATTTTTTTAAAGAAATCTAGACCGCAAACAAATTAAACAAGCGAGTACCTGTTTTTCCTGGCAGTCCATGAACACAACACGAGCCTAACGTGTCATCACGTGGTATATGTCTCGTCTGACAGGAGGGGTGCAGTTCTGACGGAGAGCACCAGAACGCGGCTCCGGCACTTCCAAAAATGGCAGTACCCATAAGGAGTCGTACACATGCCGCAGTTTCTGCGTGGCTGTGTCTTTAGTTGAAAGCCCAGTGGCATCTGTTCATCTGTCATACTGATCATACAGTCAATAACTTTGTTGTTATTAGCATCTGGTTAGCTAGCTATGCTAACGAATATAATAAGCTTTTTCTTCAACCATGGGTAAAGGCACATCTTTATATGATCATTATAGTTATAAAAAAATAAGAGAATAAAGTAAACAGGTATAAAATACTATGACAGTAAGAAAAGTTGTTATTAATAAACAAGAATACAGTTTCAAGGAGAGTGATTTGTAAAATATCCATAAAGAAAAATAAATCTGTTTATAGTTTTGTTTCATATGGGTGTTGAGAGATGTTTCCATAGATCTCCTAATGTTGCTCTCAAAGTGCACACTTCAATATTTAAAACAAATCTTCCCGTGGGAGCATGCCCCCCGGACCCCCGAGAGGAGGTTAGGTCCCCCCCCACTTACATCATGTCCACATGGATAGGAAACTAAATACATTTGCACACATCTTGTGTCCATATCTTTCTGTTTTGGTGGTCATGCCACAACCGTGCACGTGCATGCATGCGCGAGTCATGGTGAGATATCTGGATTAAGAGGTTGCTTTTTCTTTGCACAGCATGAAAGAAAGGCCAAATGAATGGGCTGTGATTTTAGTTTTTTTAAGCAGAGGTTAATAATTTGTACGGCCCTCGGAGGATGTTGAAAAAATTGAAATGGCCCTTGTAGACAATGGAAACACAAGAAAAAACCTCTT
This sequence comes from Pogonophryne albipinna, assembly GCA_028583405.1. Taxonomy (NCBI): domain Eukaryota; kingdom Metazoa; phylum Chordata; class Actinopteri; order Perciformes; family Artedidraconidae; genus Pogonophryne; species Pogonophryne albipinna. The sequence goes on along the minus strand of CM053263.1, from coordinate 17,586,219 downwards.
GTGCATACCGAAAATTGGTCACAGCATTGTATCGCTTTCACACCCTGATACATTTCACATGATAAAGAGCAAAAATAAATAAATATATATATTTAATTAACTAAAAACAGAAAAAAAATAAAGATGAAAAACAAAAAAAAAATAATAACTAGAGGGGGGACATATAGACTTAGTCAGGGGGTAGGACTTTCAATTAATTAAAATATGATATAAAGGGCTGCCATTTCCCATAAAACGTAGTTTATTGTGGAGTATTTTACAGAGTTCAGATGTATCACCAACACAGGATCTAGTTGTAGTTTGACTTTAAATACCTTTGAGAAAAATGAGGATATTGCATCCCAAAAGTCTTTTTATCTTTTTATTCCAAATATTTATTAATTTTTTTATTTAATTTTCAATTTATTATGTCTGTAGAAATATGACTATTCTTTTCTGTTTTAATTATCTTTTGTTGCAAATATTTATTCGATTTTTATTACATTTTCAGCTTCTTATGTTTGTAGAAATGTTGCTATTCTCTTCTGCTTTAATTATTTTGTATTGCAAATATGTATTATATCTTTTTCTCTGCTGTTTTTTGTTGCTATAGCTGTCTGTCAGCGTGGCGTGGCCGTCCATCGCTAACACCACAAATGTCCCTTTTTCCCCAGACGTTTTTCACCCACTTGTACTTTTCCATGGCTGCTGATGTTTCTATGGCAACAAACGAAGATAAGGGGGCTCCTTGACAGACGACCGTCAAGCAGACAACACAGGGGGCGGCTGGGAGAAAACCCACAGGGAATAAAGCACAACAAAACTGGGAGTCCGACAGAAACAGAGCTGCTAAATGACTCAGGCTTATTCTTAGCTTTGGGCGGTGAGGCCTTGTCAAGATGATGCAATATCAGTTATATCTGGTTGGTCTTTATAAACAACATCACACTTTATGAAACATCAGTGTGGCATTTTATTATTGGGGAATATAAATAGGGAGACTGAAAACGGCAGGGTCCAAAACAAGGGTAGGCTTGTAGTGCCAGGAAAAGGGAGTCGGAGGCGGTGTATTAAGAACAGAGTTCCAATCTTTATTAGCCATTAATAACAGAGAGGTTATCGCATGAACTGCTCTGCTTGCCGAGCTAGCAGGAATGGAAGGTAACGCTACAGATGTTCCCACTAAAGGGTCCGTGTGGCAACACAATACGAGAGGTGAATTATGTCCAATAACGTGTCACCACAGGCTACAACATAATCAGTGTGCACAAAGTCATTTGATACCTTTAAAATCAATAATCTGCAGGGTTTTTAACCGTAGTAAAGTAAATTACAAAAGCAGACGTTACTTGCCCCAAATACAAGTAGTTTTATTTGTATTAGTCTTTATATATGCAAATAAATCTGTAGTTTTGCACATATCCATAGCACCCAGCTAACTCAGAGTGTTGCATCAAGAACTAAAACAATATAGTAGCACTATTAAAAACATTATGAATAAAAAGACAATCTAAACTCATGGTAATTGAATGTATGTCTTTTTTGTCTACCCCCGATATATGATGGCATATATGTTCTTGTATACAACATAATTTTTTTAAAAGGTTTTCAACATAGAAGTGTTTTAGCCAATCATTACACAGAGTTTTCATCACGGGGAGTGCCTTAGCCAATCAGAATGCAGCCTAGACTGCTCACGCTTGACAGACGCGAGGTGCCACTGTAGAGAAAGCTAACAATGTCAGATAAAAACCAAAAACACTATTAATGTCGTCAAATCAAAACGGTAACACTTTGTACTTCGTTGTAAGGTTGTAGATGTGTTTGTGAGAAGCCCTGCTCACTGAAAGCTGACAACTGACTGAAGAACTCCTGAATCATGAGTCTGTAAATAATTAAATATTAGATAATAATTTAATAAATGCTACGTCATGACGTGCTAGGCTAAGCTAACCGGCTAAAAACATCAGCATTAATTGATGCAATGATACTAGCAATTAGCTAACTGTTGTACAACAGAGCTAAGGCAAAGCTTTTTATAAACAGTCTCTGTTGACAACTTAACATGACAGAATATAAAAACAGTACATTTAGTTTTTAATTGCTCAATGTTTTCTATGGCTGTTTTAAGTTACTTTAAAAGGTATTTTATTTCATCTGTATAGTGATTCTGGTTTAAAATAAGAACAATACTTAACAAAATGGTGTCAAGTTACATTGTATAGTGTTTAGTTTGTTGAGCCGGTTATTCATTTTACTTTAAAGGTTATTTAAAATGTGTTTATTGCAGATTTTCACATTATTACTGTATATTTTCTACTTTTTTTTTTACAATTTTGGATCAATTAAGTACCTCTTATCTTATATTATTTGTACATGTTTTGTTCAAGTTAAATGAACCATTCTTGCTGGATCAGAAAGACAGTTTTGAATCAACAATTCTGATTTGAAGATGATGG